>CM067373.1:102460675-102630675 GCA_034401795.1 Chaetoderma sp. LZ-2023a | reverse complement strand
TATGTATCCCAGCTTTCCGTAGCTACTAGCTATACATCATCTCCCGCTATCGGTAGTTGTAGGCGGACAATGTTGGTAAACACTTATAAATAAACTCACTCGTCGTTTTAAGTACGTTGAGGGGGTGGTTCCGCGAGATAAATAAATGACTTACGTACGCAGAGAGTCTATATGTTTCGTCAGGATGGTTGGCGTCCGTTTAACATTGAGCTCAATGGGGTATTTATTCATTGACTATCTTGATTTGGACCGAAACCGGTAACATTAATTTCTATGACGTTTGTGTTTAATATAATTACATGTAGTTACTTCCTGTATAGGCTATGAATGAGTCAGAAAACAGAATGTGTGACAAATCCATTTTGGTATTGACAGGAAATCGAACCCATAACCGACAAAAGCGCCAAGCACCATAGCCCAGAAATGCTTCCACCACACTAACGCCGCGAGACAGGCTTACGGTATTGGTGTGGTAGAAACGTGTGTGGGCTAGGATGTTCGGCGCTTTCGTCGGTTGCGGGTTCGATTCCCTGTCAATGCCAATATACCGTAATTACACGAGTACTTGTATTGGTCCATTTGAGTACCTTTAAGCCTTAAACTCATGGCGAACCGGCCAAAAATGTCAATTGCATTGGTCGTGGGGAATGACCATTTGCAGGCCAAGAGAAGACTGTTTTTGAAAACTTACCACTAGAATGACTGACTCATCGGGTTCCTCTTGACAAGCTAATGGTAACTAATTGAGCAAACATTTGCATTTTCTTGACCGTTTAATCCTTTAATCTGTACATGAATGTAGACATTCCGTAAAGACATATTGGAGTATATATATGGCTAGCTATACTACACAATAGTCCCAGCACCTTTAATAACAGAGGGGTCTATTTCTAGCTATGCCCCGCCAAGCATATCAGCCAAAACGGCTTCTGCAGTGGTCTTGATAAATGTCCATTTGCAGACCAAGAGAAGACTATTTTTGAAAGTTTACCACTGGAATGACAGGCGCGATAACCGAGCCAGGCATTCCAGTGGTAAATTTTCAAAGATAGTCTCCTCTTGTTCTGCAAATGGACATATTCTATGAGAAAATTTACATTTTCTTGAACAAATTCGACGGTTAAAGGGTTAATATTAAATCAGCCTCTGCAGTGATATTGAGAATTATCCATTAGCAGGACAAAAGAAAGCTTTTTTTTTTTTTTTACAAATTCTTGTGCTAAATTTAGAGAAATAATCTTATCTTGGCCTGAAAATTGAAAAAAAAGAAGTCTTTCTTGCAAATGTATGTATGATAAGTGATAACTACATTCTGCATCTGCAGTAGAAACACCACCAGCTGCAATCAGTTCTTCTTCGTGTTTGACTACTGTGTCTTAATTGTCCTCAGCTAAAATCTTTAGCTTCCTCAGGTCGATTCAAGTTCGGAATGTACAGAGAGACCTTCTTTCTTGAGGTCACTTCGCAGCACGCTTAGCAGATTTATGCAATGACGTCATCTCTGCTTTGTATTTACTGGCACCCAGTATGGCGAATTCCAAAGTTCTATGTGCTGTGAGGGTGTCCTTCATCTAGATTTTACGTGCACAGTAGATTTCTGTGCCATTGAGAGGTAATCTCGTTAGTGCGGTTTGTGGAACATGACGGATCTGCTTGACATCTCTCCAGAAATAGAAGGTCTTTATCAAATATAAATAGTGATCGGTTTGCGTGCAAGTACTGCGCATACGATAATACGCCATTCGGGATTTGCTGAATTGACAAATAATTGCATTATTAGAGTTCATGTACGTGGCAAACGGATGCCATTTGAAAACTGACTGAACATTTATCTACACCCAGGTCATACATTGTCTAGTCATCTGGAAAAACTATTTTACAATATTTTACAGACAGAGTAGCAATTAATTAAGCCTTTCTTCACGAGTCCGGCCAACAAAGGCTTATTCAGTGGCCTTGAGTAATGTCCATTTGCAGGCCAAGAGAATAACCGAGCCCGCTATTCCAGTGGTAAATTGCCAAAATAGTCTTCTTTTGGCCTGCAAATGGACATTAAAAAAACACACGCACACACGCACGCAAGCTCACACACACGCACGCACGCACGCACGCACGCACGCACGCACGCACGCACGCACGCACGCACGCACGCGCACACATAGGAAGACCAGAATGCCAGACCCTCTTCCCCTAGCGGGCGAGGGTAACAATGGCAACATTATGTTTATAATTATAGTATCACGTCGGTTACAGGTTGTTGTGTTTGTTACTAAGTCTCTGTGTTGGACTAATGCGCCGTGACAGTACGTTTCCGACACGTCAACTAGAATTTCCACTTAATGTGGAATTCATGAATGAACGTTATTGTTTACTTTATAGGTGTCATGGCGTCTGTGTTCACCAGGTAACAATGCTAATGTGATAATATCATGATTAAAAATGTATGGTCCTTTTACATAATTTACCAACTTCACCCATAGATATACTGCATCAGATTCAATTGAGGATTCCAGTTTATCCCTCAATCGAATGGCGTCATAATCCACTACTTGACGTGTATGATGACGTCATAATCAATTAGGTCTTGAATGACGTAGATCAGTTCGTCACGGTTACTTAACAACGGACTAATTAAGAAGGGTTATTGTACGAATTTTGTCTTTACTATTTAATAAACATACTGTTGAAATTTGAAACTAATTTGACTGGTGTATGACAGCAACAGCAGCCAGTCAAATTAGTTTCAAAATATTCGTGGTGGAGCTTAAGCTAGAGATGGGCGGGCATGGCTAAAACTGAATTCATCCATTGTACCCGTCAATAGCAGATATCGCATATAAAATAACGAAAAAGGACAATTGTAATTCACCTATCCAGAGTATCCATCCATTATCTGACCTCGTCTGACGTCATAATCAGCCCAGCGCGTGTATGATGACGTCACAATCATTACGTCACAAAGGGTTCCATATAGACCATCATCAAATCGCAAATAGTCCGACACGTTGTGTGAATTGTATGTCTTTGTAATTCTTTGCTATTTAATAAACATGCTCTTGAATATTTAGGCAGCAACAGCACCCGGTCAAATTAGTTTCAAAATATTCAACAGCTTACCTGTGTAGTTTTTTGGAAATTGAGGTCAGAGTGTTTAGAGATCGACCGATCCCAACACAAGCGAGGTGTGGGTGGAGCATAGCTAGAGATGGACGGGGTAAAACTAAAACCGGAAAGGTCCATTCTAATCAATTTGCATGATTTGTTGCTACACTGGCCCGTGAAGAATGGAGGGATCCAATATATCACGCAAGTATCTGAAGTCATAATCTAATAGTTCAGTTCTAAGCTGACATTATGACGTATGACTCTGTCATGAAAATCGAAAAGTCCGGCATTAGGCTACTAATTGTATGACTTTCTAATGAGACTGAGAGCTGATCCTGATTCCAAAAACGCGTACAAATGTGGGCGGAAATGGACCTTTCTAGTTTTATCTATGCGCCGCCCATCTCTAGCTAAGCTACACCCACACCTCGCTCGTGTTGGGATCACTCGATCTATGAACACCCTGACTATCAATTTCCAAAAAAGTATACCAGTAAGCCGTTGAATATTTTGAAACTAATTTGACTGGGTGCTGATGGCAGCAGCAGTGTCAAGTCAAATTAGTTTCAAAATATTCAACAGAATGTTTATTAAATAGTAAAGATATACAAGTCATACAACCTGGCGGACTATTAAGCGTTTAAGACGGGCTTAATCGAGTCATTAATGACGTATGATTATGACGTCATCCTAGATGTCACGCAGCTGATTATGATGCCATATGATGGAAGGATAAACTGGAAAGGTTCATTATTGAAGCTTAGCTCGAAATGGGCGGGGCATAGCTAGAAATAGACCCCTCTGTTATTAAAGGTGCTGGGATTATTGTGTAGTGTAGCTAGCCATATATCTACTCCAATATGTCTTTACGGAATGTCTACATTCATGTACAGATCAAATCTACCACGATACCAGCACAAAGTATAGACTATAAATATAAAACATAATTAAATATCTTTGTTGTAAAATATACACATTTTTTGAATTCCTAAAATATTATTGGGATATGGTTAGATAAGAAAATAATATTAGAAAATACCATCTTATATGACTAAGCCTAACCCGTGTGTGAACGGCATGAGTAGAAGAAGATGCGAATATCTTCAGTTCTATTTGCAGCGCACGTCTTCTTCATTTAGCTTCCGTAGTACCGATGTAAAAGTAGATATCTAGCGAGTATCTTTATTAGGTAGCAATAAAGCTGATGTAATCCAAGATACGGTTCGGGTTGAATGCTGAGGCTGATTTTATCGCTTAACTCTAATAAAGATAGCCTTTAAAACGGCCACTTGCTGCCAGAATGTAAAAATAATATCACCCCCATCAATAATCGGAAGTTGCTAATCATGCCATGATTCGCGAAAACTCGAACAGAGCACATTGCAGAATCAACTGGGAATGTTTGATTGGCGCGTAAGTTAATGGAAATGCGGTCAGACTTTACTTAGGAAGCGCATGCCTTTTGGAACTACATGAGGGCCCTTGATACTGGTGCTGATACGCGTGCTACTTGGCGGACACTGGGCCAATACCGGCCGAAGATGGCTCGGCATTGTTCCAGTACCGGAGCAGTAGGCCTAACCTGCGCTATGGGAGGAGACGGAGACACCTTAATATAAATTTGAATGTAAGTTTGTTGTTGAATTTCTATGAATGCACCATCATTGTTGACGGGATGGTAGGAGTGTGTAGGTGGATGTGAGTTAAACAACATTTAAGTATGCGTGAATGTATATCTATATATATATATGCTACACTATTTTGCTATTTCATTCAACTGTTACTTATTTTACGACACATCCACCCCGATATATATCAGTTCAAGCGAAACGACTGTAAACCATCAAATGAAAAGATAATAATGCATGCCAAGGATATGTCATATAATGGTAATGTAGATGAATGCGATCACATTACCGTCACTGATGCGGAACCCACAAGGCCAATGAATGTGAGGGGCCCAAACAATTGGCATGGGCATGGAGGAGTTGGAGACAAAGCCCGGGAGATATGCATGGAAAGAGCTGGTGACAATAACTGAGAAGAGCACACGACGGAGGAGATTGGTCTGTGACCCCTGCTGAAATTTGGCACAAAGCTGAGTGAGTATGTATATATCTACGTCAATATTAAAGATGCAATAGGCGATAGACGTGAAAGTTTAATATACGAAACCATGCATATAAAAGCCTTCTCGTGAGTCAATACTACCATCTTCGCATCAACATAGATATAGTCCAACAGCCGGGGTAGTGAACCTTGCACTTGTCTGTTCAAAATAGTTTTTTGCAGATTTTGTAACTACGCCCCATCCGTATCAATAATTTGAGTGATGAACACCTGGCATAATAGTGTATTTTGACAGCCATAAATAAAATCGAAAAATACAAATAAGCAAATATCTCTGGATCTAGATAAGCGATTTGGATCATCTTGATGTCCAATCGTATGTGTTATAGAGCATGGCCCATCGCGTGAGGTCATGATGTTTCAAAGTCGAGGTTATTGCGAAAATACTAGGTCGACGTAAAAATGATTTGTTTTATAATAAATTTCTGTAAAATAGCCATTCTGGTTTCGAAGATTTTTTTTGCATTATAATACATTATAATACATTGATTATGACGTCATTTCACCAAATGAAAAATTGCTAGGCTTATTGTTAACACCATATGATTTGGACATATATGCCTAACGATTTTGCCTCTCTTTTCTGAAGTGAATCACTGAGGAATGTGTGTTTTCTAAGATGAATTCTTGCAGAAATCCATGGACGCGATTGTCTGATCCAGAGAATTACTTCTATCGTCAATGCTAGTTGGATTAGGGATAATGGACTCTATCGCCATCTGGATCTACTATCCAAACGTTAGCGGGACGGTCTGTAGAAACTGTGTATCAACTTATACACAAAAACCCAATGTGAAAGATTGCCTAACACGACTGGTTTTGCATACTCATCCAATCAGGAAGCGAAAAGGCAGAGGAGGTCTGACCTTCCACTGTTTAACGTTCTCCGTCGTTGTATTCTAGAGTGATGTTTGCGAACTTGAAGAGGAAAACAAAAATGCCTCAGAGACGGGCTGTGGCTGTGTTGAACAGCGGAACGTGGTGGCATATAAAGCTTTCAATGTCATTATCGTAGAGACCTGTGATGCACGAGAATATTGGTTGCCTATATCTGTATCCGAGTAGAGGGAGCTATTAGTCACTTGCATGCATCTGATGGATATTTCCATTATGTTTGCCGCACGGGTTGCTTGGCTAAAAAAATTAGACATGATCAGGTTACTTCCTGTATGCTGTTTTCAGATTGCAAACCTTGATGATGCTAGATTTCCCAAAGGTACTGGCTGAGAAGACCACGTGAAGGTGTCACCTTCATAAAAGTGCTCACGATGTCTTCAAAGTAGCTAGTGACGATGAGGCTAATATTGCATTTTCTATCGGTATGCTTGCAAATCTTGTACAGCAAGAACTGAAATTACGTAACTTAAACGCGTATACATATCAGTGCAGAATCATGGCGGGGATATCCTAGGGGATACTGATTACGCACGGCATGCCTTCTTTAGCAGACTGCTACCTGGCATAAAAGATGGCTTCTCTTGTCGTGAAACCTAATCACCGGCTGGTATATGCAGTTCCAAACTCCGCCAAAGGTAGCACTTGACACTTTTATCACGAAGGAACTAATCCAGAAATGAAAACAATTTAGAGTGTTGGGGCATATGATGCGGTTCCAAGATTTTGTAGTCCAGCTGCTCATGCACTAAGCAAAAGAGGCTTAACTTCCATTGCAGGACCACGTGCATGTTTGGTTTTAGTGATTGTGGGTAATTTTGATGCGAACATACCCGGTCACTGTGAATTGCAGTCTGTACATACCCTTGCTATGCTGCTCACACAAGCAGTAAACAAACACGATCGTGTACAACATAGCCAGATCATATGGTTCATGAAGACAGAAGAAGCGGCAATCCAAGTAGAAGACGATGTAAAGGTCCATATATTTGCGTGCCCAAAGAAACTTGATATATCGTAGGAGAAAGCAAAGCAGTCTGTTTTATCGCCCAATTTCCTGTTAATTAACGTTCGGGATAGAAGAAGGTCTAGAGCAAAGGACTTCTTCATCTTTCAGAGTGGAATGGCTTCAACAATTGAATGGTCAGAGGTCATGCATTGAACTGAATTCACGGCTTCCATTAAACACACCACTCATTACATGAGGCCATCGGATCCTGATACTGTGTTGAGAGTCATGGTAGAAGCGGGTGGAATAACAATGCAGGTGGGACAGGATGTCATGGTGTTTACATGGGACCAACAGCTGTATACGATCGCTGTCAACATATCTTGGGCACAACCTGACAGCTTCTCCAACACGGTGTTACGTCTTGGCGGAATGCACTTCCTCATGAGCGTTATTGGCTGTGTCATAAAGCTTATGGCAGGACGTTTTCTGTGCTTTTGGTGGTGTCGAACATATGTTAGCAAAGAAGACGTGGCCTCGGTATTTCCGTGAACTGAGATTTCTAATTGAAGCAGGTATATAGGATATTGTCTAGGAATCATGTGATGGGGATGGCCTGATGTTATGTTTGAAGTCTCATTCAAAGACTAGCAAAACCTAAAAGGTTTGGCTAGATGGACTCATCAAACTAGTCTCATGACCCCATAGTTTCATGCTACGGGCCATCATAACTATATGCTTATTATGCTATATACTACGTTCGATTATCTGAAGCAATGCCGATGAAATCAGTAGGCAATTGCCCTTTCCAGTTTCAGCTACGTTCCACCCAAACATCGCTCGTGTTGGGATCGATCGATCTCTGAAATGACTATCAATTTCCAGAAAACTATATAGGTAAGCTGTTGAATATTTTGAAACTAACTTGATTGGGCGATGTGTCAAATTAGTTTCAAAATATTCAACAGCATGTTTATTAACTATCAAAACATACAATTCGTACACCGTGTCGGACTATTAAGCGTTTAAGACAGGCTATATTGAGTCATTCATGACGTCGTGATTATGACGTTATCCTACAGATCACGTAGTTGGCTATGACGTCAGATGATCGATGGATAAACAGGAAAGGTGAATTTCTTGAAGGCGACAATGTGATTCGTCATCTAGAACCAGGATTGGGACAGAGATGATAATTAAAACTGCATTTTTGAGGTATGGATAAGGCCGCCATGGTGTTCTTGCCATCACGTGCAAACCCAATGCCATGAAAACCTGGGCTTTGCGTCTGCACGTTTGTTGCCGTGTCCAGAATGCCATCTGAGATATGACTCAGCATGAAACGTTGATGAAAACCCTTCACAAAAAAGTAAATGAAGCTACGAATGTTATCAATATGCAAATGGCAAGGGAAACCCAGTTAAGGGTCAACCAATCCATTGGGCGGTGCACATCATCCTGCAAGGGACATCAGTAACATTGTGAATCGTAGAATCTTACCAGATGATGTCAATCTTGAGAAAGCTCTGCAAATTGGTGAGTGCATTATGAATGCATGTATGTGCTCTCTTGGCCGAATGGATTCAAAGCATCGATCAGTAAGGAGGTCAAGACAATAGAATGTACTCTCGGATAATGGACCTTTCCACTTTATCTATCCATCATATTACGTCAGATGACATCATAGTCAACTAAGTGACGTGTAGGACGACGTCATAATTAATTATGGCATGAATGACTCTATTTAGACCGTCTTTAACGCTTAATAGTCTGACACGTTGTACAAATTGTATGTATTTACCATTTAATAAACATTCTGTTGAATATTTTGAAACTAATTTGACTGGGCGTTGTTGCTGCCATTGGCAGCAACAGCGCCGAGTCAAATTAGTTTCAAAATATTCAACAGCTTACCTGTATAATTTTCTGGAAATTGATATTCTGGATTAGCCACCAACATCTTTCAGTCAAATTGTTTTCAAAATATTTTGCATATTCAGAGTTAAAACCCATGGGAAATGTAGTCTGCAGAGATTCAGCACGTACAGAGTTAAGTCAGCGCTACCTGCGATAAAAATAAATCATCGACGTTATGGGGTTGCTAAATTTGTGCCTCGGTACAGGTGATTAATCTAAATTAGACACGCTTCTGGTACACTCAGTACATTGCGCGGGTGGTTACGCGCAATAGTATGCATCATGCTGGGTACAAGTACATCTGCCGACCAATGTATTAATAGCTTCGTCAAAATTCTCATTCACACCACGAACCGTCTTCCAATAGACATGTCTGTCTGTCTGTCTGTCGCTCTGTCTGTCTGTCGCGCTGTCTGTCTCTCTGTCTGTCTGTCTGTCTGTCTGTATGTCTGCCTTCCTATCTGCGTGTCTGCCTTCCTTCCTGCCTGTCTGTCTCGTTTTAAATTGGAGGTGTGGTTCGGCGAGCGGTCCCGAAAAGTGTATCATAAGGTCCATTGAAACCAATAGTCTAATAGTCTAGTTTCTTATGCACAGAATGGTTGCGAAGAGAGGTCATAGCCCCCTTAAACAGGATAAAGTTAAACAGATGACTTGGTTTGTTATCTCATTGGATATGAAGTTCATTTTGTCGAGTTCTGATACACAACAAAATCCTCTCGTAGCCGTGGTCGTCTGGAAACAATGGAATGTTCCAGTTTCTCAGTCAATCATATGACGTCATAATCAACTACGAAACGTGTATGATGACGCCATAATCAATTATGTCACGAATGGCGTAGCTAAGTTCGTCATGAACGCTTAATTGGTGACGGACTAAGTGGTTGTTGTACGAATTGTATGTCTTTACTATTTAAAAAACATGCTGTTGACTATTTTGAAACAAATTTGACTGGGCGTTGTTGCTGCCATATGTTAAGTTTCTGGAAATTGATAGTCACGGAGTACAGAGATCGGTCGATCCCAACACTGTGCGCATAGAGTGTATCTATCCATGTGTGGATAGATGGCATTCAAACCTCTGCGAATATAGGGTATTCACTATTCAATCTTGTGTGGATAGATGGTATCCAGTCATGTGTGGATATATAATATCCACCCTTGCGAGGATAGAGGGCATCCACTCCTGTTGGGATAGAGGATATGCAGTCCTGCTTGCATAGAGGGTATCCACTCCTGCTTGCATATAGGGTATCCACTCCTGCTTGCATAGAGGATATCCACTCCTGCTTGCATAGAGGATATCCACTCATGCTTGCATAGAGGAAATCCACCCCTGCTTGCATAGAGGGTATCCACTCCTGTTGGAACATAGGGTATTCACTCCGACATGGATAGAGGATATACACTCATGTTTGCAAAGAGGGTATCCACTCCTGCTTGCATAGAGGATATCCACTCCTGCTTGCATAGAGGATATCCACTCCTGCTTGCATAGAGAGTATCCACTCCTGTTGGGATAGAGGTTATCCACTTTTGTTGGGATAGAATGCTTCACTCTTTCTGGGATAGAGGGTATCCACTCTTGTTGGGATAGAGGGTATTCACTCCGGCTGGGATAGCGGTTATCCACTTTTGTTGGGATAAACTGCTTCACTCTTTCTGGGATAGACGGTATCCACTCTTGTTGAGATAGAGGGTAACTAATCCTGCTGGGATAGAGGGTATTCACTGCGGCTGGGATAGCGGTTATCCACTCTTGTTGGGATAGACTGCTTCACTCTTTCTGGGATAGAGGGTATCCACTCTTGTTGGGATAGAGGGTATCCACTTCCTTTGGAATAGACTGCATCTAGTCCTGCGGGTATATAGGGTATCCACTGATGCATAGATAGGGGGTGTCGACTCCTGCTGGGATAGAGGGTATCCACTTCTATTGGGATAGACTGCATCTAGTCCTGCGGTGATAACGGGTATCCACTCCTGTAGGCATAGACTGCATCCACTCCTGCTGAGATAGAGCGTATCAACTCCTGTTTGAATAGAGGGTATCCAGTCCTGCTGGGATAGAGGGTATCCACTCCTGCTCAGATAGGCTGCATCTAGTCCTGCAGGGATAGAGGATATCCACTCCTGCTGATGGAGTTATCTACTATTGTTTGGATAAAGGGTATCCACTCGTGCTGGGATAGAGGGTATCCACTTCTGCGGTGATAGAGGGTATCCACTGATGTTGAGACAGAGGGTATCCACTCGTGTTGGGATAGAGGGTATCCACTCGTGCTAGGATAGAGGGTAGCCACTCCTGCTGGGATAGAGGATACCTACTCCTGTTGGGATAGATTGCATCTAGTCCTGCGGGGATAAAGGGTATCTGCCCCTGTTTGGATAGAGGGTATTTACTTATGCATGGTCAGAGGAAATCCAATCCTGTGTTGATATAATGGGACACTAAACCCTGTGTTAATAGATGGATTTGTTCGTCAGCAAGAAGCCCTGCAAAGCATCTGCTTTAGAACCGTCGGAAGAGACAGTGCTGGAACATGTATTTGAATCTGAGATCAAGTCTAGAGAGATGAGATAACGATGGCATCGAAAAAGAGTGACAGACAAACTAGTAGTGGGCAAGAAGACGGCCTAGATATGTTGCTAGAACCTGAGTCCAATCCAGTCGTATGATTAGTACAATAAATTATGTTTAAAAGTAGCAGGTAGTAGAAAACTATTTGAAAAGAGCGGTGATTCGGTGGTATCAGGAATAGCTTTATAGTATTTGTCCTGCAGTATTGTTGTGTGCCGTGGTGTAGGAAAGATTAAGTAGCACGATGTAGCATAAGTACACGCTGAGAGCGCGTGAAGAAAGAACACTTTTCGGTACAACAACAACATACAGGCACGCTTAGTTCTTACAGCAGCAGGATTACTTTCAATTCAAAACAGGATCTTTGTTTACATACATGCACTAGATTTTCAGTTTCATTTTCCTCGTTTCTTATTTATTTAATCACAACCCCTTTGCCTTATTTAATCAATTTTACTTTATTCCTCTCTTTTGTTCCATCATCTTTTAACATTTTAAAATTTCTTTTCGCCTTGGTTTCGTTTCTATACTTTTACTTACAGCCTCAACCCAGCCGTCCCCTCAATAAAGTTCACCCTCACCCTCCACAAAACGATGTTGATCGCGGTGGATGTTCAACGTTGCTAACCACGTGTTCTGTTGCAGAGTATCCTGCAACAGAACACGTGGTTAGCAACGTTGAACATCCACCGCGAGCAACATCCTTTTATTCCTATTAGTTCAGTTTTCTTTGCTTTAATCTAGTTCCTTTGACAACGACACAATGCAAGGGCTATTGCGCCTAAGTTAAACCTAATTCACCACCATCAGGTTAACTAGAAATATGGAGTAAACATACCTAAAGCTAGACCATTTCTGCGGACGGTCTGATTTTCAATAGCCTAGCGCTAAATCCAATCTGCCGATCAAGCGTATGACGTCATAATCAAGTACGTCACATGTAGGCTGACGCCATATTCGAATACGTAATGAATGATGTAGCTAATATAAGTCCGCCAGGAACTTTGACTAGTTCGTCAATTGTACGAATTGTGTATCTTTACTATTCAATAAAATACCTGATAATACTTCATGCTGATAATGGCGTCAAACTAATTTGCGAGGGAGGTTGTGCAGCCTATCTGTTGCTGCCATAGGGCACAACAGCCTCTAGTCAAATTAGTTTCAAAATATTCAACAGCTTACCTGTATACCTACCTTGAAAATTAGATTCTGGTAATTCAGGTTTCAAAGCTTCAAACCGATTACAACATGCGAGAAGTGGGAGGAGTTTAGCTAGAAATGGGTGGGGTATTGCTAGAAATCCTGCGACTACTTAGTTAGACAGGGTTACGGTAATCATGAATCAAACTTAGAATGTGAGACCTACTTCCAATTTGTCAGATCCGCTTGACTTGCATATTGCGTCTATAGCGTTGTATTGGCTAGCAACATATTAATAGTTATATTCGCCCATTATAGGAATAGAGAAATCCAATTTATCCATCAATCATATGACCCCATTATCAACAACGTCACGTGCAGGCTGACGTCCTAATACTTCAAGAATGACGTAATTTAAACCTTCATAAACGCTTAAAGTCCGTACAGGTGTACGAATTGTATGTCTTAACTATTTAATAAACAATTTGTTGAATATTTTGAAACTAAGTTGACTTGGAGTAGTGGCTGAGCAGCACCCGGTCAAATTAGTGCAAAAATATCCACCAGCTTACCTGTATAGTTTTCTGAAATTTGAGAATCCGATGAGCGCAGGGATTGATTGATCCCAACACAGCCACAGCGTGGGTGGAGCTTAGCTGGAGATGGGCGGGGTATACCTAAAACTGAATTCTTCCATTAGCTTATGTTGTGTTGCGAGATTATTGCAATATCCATGTGTAGAAATACTAGATGGTTCCAGCTCTAGCTATGCCCAGCCCATTTCTAGCTAAGCTCCACCCAGCCCTTGTACGTGTTGGGATCAATCAAACCATGAATTCCCAGAATTCTAATATCTACGTAACTCAACAAGAAAGCTGTTGAATATTTTGAAAGTAAATTGACTGGGTGTTGTTGCTGCCTATGGCAGCAACAGCGCCCAGTCAAATTACTTTCAAAATATTCGACAGAATGTTTTATTAAATAGTAAATCCATCAAAGACGTTGAATTCGTACATTTGATGGACTATTCCAGATTCATGGTGGCTTATTTCTGTCAATCATGATTGTGACAGTGACGTCGGCTTACATGTGACGTAATTGATTATGACGTCATTTACTTGAATGACCGATCGTATTCATCCATTGGCTAATGTTGTATTGCGAGATTATTGCGCTAGACACGTGTAGAACTACTTGAACTTGTTGGACTCCAAATGGCGATAAATAATAATAGACTAACTCTTATAAAATATGTAAAATTGGATCAATAGTGACATGCTATAGCACCCCCCCCCCCCCCACACACCCACCCCCACATACCTGCCACACATACCCAATCACTAATTAAGCCCTCTTGAGTCAACCTAACCCGTTAAAGGTCAAGTCGTCAAAATACGACCTCTGCCGTGACATTGTTCAATCTACGTCCATTTGTATCCCAAGAGAAGGCGTTAAAAATTGCCACTTGTGTGACTAGATTGGTAACGGAGCCAGTCATTCCAGTGATGATTTAAAAAAACAACCCCATTCTTCTCTTGGCCTGCAAATGTACACTGTCGGGGCGAAAATTTGGGGTTTCTTGACAATTGACCTTTTCAGTTTATCCATCCATCAGCTGACGTCATATGGCATGATAATCAACCAAGTGACGTGTATTATGACGTCATAAATAATTATGGCATGAATGACTCGATTTAGTCCGTTCTTAACGCTTAATAGTCCGACACGTTTTACGAATTGTAGGCCTATGTCTTTACTATTTAATAAATATGCTGTTGAATATTTTGAGACTAATTTGACTGGGCAAGAACAATGTCCCTGTCAAATTAATTTCCAAATATTTAACAACTCACCTGTATAGTTTTCTGGAAATTAATATTCAGGGAGCGAGGTGTGGGTGGAGCTTAGCTAGCGATGGGCGCGGCATAGCTAAAACTGGAAAGGCCCGTTAACCCTTTACTCGTTAAGCCGGCCAAACCGACCTTTTCAGAAAGCTTGTTTGTAAATTCCAGTGGTAAATTTCGAAAAAACCGATTTCTCTTGTTCTCAAATGGACACAAGAGGGGTTAATCAGTTTGTAGTCAGTCTTCTCTGTATGAAACATATTGTAAGTATTTCAAGAATGTATCAAGATTCTGAGTGACCTTGTTCAGCTCGCGAGACATTAAGCAGGGCAGTTAGAACTTACTTTGGCATCTATACCCTTGATGCGGATGCTTGCAAATAATTAGACAGGAATGACAATTTTCTGCTGTTTCGTTGCTAGGAATGTGTTAATAAAATAAATAAACCATATCGCATCACGGTTTTGTAAATAACTCACGTGGGAGTTAGAGTGTGGGATCCGAACAAAATCGTTAAAATGTAGAGTTGTTGTTCTTGTTGTTGTTGCTGTTGTTGTTGTTGGTGGTTGTGGTGGTGGTGGTAGTGGTGGTGGTGGTTGTGGTGGTTGTGGTGGTGTTGGTGTTCGTGGTGGTTGAGTGGTGGTGGTGGAGGTGATGGTGGTGGTCGTGGTGGTTGTGGTGGTCGTGGCAGGATGGGTGGAGTGGCGGCAGCGTGCGAGCGTGCGCACGTACCTCTGCCTGTGTGCGTGCTTGTGTGCGTGCTTGTGTGCGTGTGTGCGTCCGTGCGCCTGTAGCCCTGTCCTTGCGTGCGTCCGTACGTTCGTTCGTGGGTGCGTGTGCGTGGGTGTTTGGGTTGTGGCGAGATGCCACAAAATTCTGTGTGTAGTTTTTCAAAGAAGCTCAGCTCATCTCCTCAGATGTATACACTTCTCGCTCTTTAAATCTCTGTGGTGAATCTAATTTCCTACAGATGCAGAAGTTCTGGTTCTGACTTGCCAAAACACATGTGGTGATAGTTACCGTTTCCACCATAAATTCCATAACGGCGTCACCAACCCCATCCTACCAATCACCCGAGCAACCGTACATAAACCTAAACAAGCAACATGCTAAACACGGTTTGCTGGGCTTTGCTGCCTTAGGTAGTAGTAGGCCTAACAACTTTCAGCAATTGAGTTTCTCCCACATACCCCGAATGAATAATAACACAGTAGGCCTAAATTGAGATAGTTTTGCTATTATCTACCAGCATATTGCATGCATTATTCTGTTTACAACTGGCTTCTCTGTTATGTGTACGCCACCATTCAGCTAAAACCATTTCTACGGAGTGCTATGAAAATAGCGACTCCAGTCATATCAACATATTTATGATGAGCTAATTTTAGATTTCATATTCCCGGGTTACCTTGAATATACTATTAAGCTTACTGAAAATACCTCTGATATACGTTAGTGCGCGCGTAACGTATCCACCCATGCGCACTCTCAAACGATTGGTGAGTTTTGGGGGTGGGCGGTATTTGATAAGTTGACTGACAGCTACCGGTGACTAAGCTGAAGCTTGAATGAAATTTCACTATTTATCGCAAACGTCACGGAAGACGGTTTTACAAATATGGAAAAGATGATGACGATAATACTCCAAGTGCGCGTGCGCGAAGTTCGTTTTTCGTAAATATAGGCACCGATTTGCTGAGCTGGTTTACTACGATCTACAAACCCAGAAGTTTAAAGCATTTTGTTTACAAAGTAGAAATCACGATTTGTACGCTGTGCTCAATCAGGTCTGCACTATAAATTGAAAGACCGAACTACACGCGTTTAGAAAGCATTTGACTTTTGAAGAATAAGCATAAATAGTCTATATTTTCTCTCATAGACAGTGGCAGTAGGCTAAATAATTAAGGATCATTTGGTCGGGAGTGTACAAGATTTATTTGATAGTAGTATAGTACCTATCTACTAGATTAGCGGTCAATTAAGCTATCGCATCTTCCTACACGTTTATCGATATAAAGTCGATTCCTTTGATTAGTATGTAAATTGAATCTTGATTAAGTCTACACAAAACTGATACTGCATAAATTCATCAATAGGACTTGAACAACTATTCCGCCGAACTACGTTAAGCGTAGGTTATTCTATGAGCGTCATCGGATGCTAGCATCATGCGTTAGCGTTGACATGTTCTTGTGAAAGTTCCTGAGATATGACGTAATAGATTCTGGTCCAAGAATCGTTCATAGCAGGGTTAGCTTAAAACAATTTCTATGCATATAACAAACAGTAATCAGAATCACAGGAGGAAAATGGACGGCTTGTCGCTACAAGTTATTCTCTACCGAGGAGTCGTCGTTATAATGGTAAGTTTATCACTTCTTTTTATTTTAATTTCACAATGGAGGAATCCAATCTGTCATTCACTTAGCTGACGTCATAATCAATGGATGCATTCAATCTGTCACTCAAGTATTTGACAACAATCAAAATACGTAATGAATGGCGACGTAATGAATGGCGTATCTAAGCGCGTCATTAACGCTTAATAGTCCGTCAAATGTAAGAATTTTATGTCTTCACAATTTAATAAACATTCTTTCGAACATATTGAAACTAATTTGACTGGGTGCTGGTGCTGCCAGTCAAATTATTTTCAAAATATTCTTACCTTTATAGTTAACATGAGATTGGGATTCTGGGAATTCTGGTTTCGATCGATCCCAACACGGGCAAAGTGTGGGTGTAGCTTAGCTGGAAATGGGCGGGAAATAGCTAAAAGTAGATTCATCCATTACAATCAAAATGCTGTAGCTAAAGAATCTAATCGTATGTCTTTGATGAGTGTAGGCTTACAATTTAAAACATTCTGTTGAATATTCTGAAACTAATTCGACTGAGAGGTGTTAATGTCATATAGCCTAGGCTTACCTATATTTATACCTTGTGGCTATGAGTCAAAATCAATTATAAACCATGATCGTTATTTTAACCATTGCATGGATGGATCCAGAGCGTGGTTCTGGTGGGGTGGTGGGATGTGGTGTGTGTGGGTGGGTGGGTGTTGGAGTCTAGTCAGACACGCTATTAGTTACAGTGATCGTTTCCCTAAATGAGTTATATATTGGATAGAGGATTTAGAGCGGGCAGGACCATTGCAGTCAACGTTCTACGAGAAGACGGAACATAAATGACGACGATATGATATAACATAGGCATGTGACAGAGGGATCCATTTCTAGCTAAGCTCCGCCCATTTCTAGCCATGCTCCGCCCATCTTTTGTGCGCGATGGGATCGATTTATATACTTTGAATCCTGAATTCTTAGAATCCCATTTTGAAGATAACTATTCAGGTAAGCTGTTGATTATTCTAAACCTAATTTGACTGAGTAGGCTACTACTATTGCTGCCATATGGCAGCAACAGTGCCCTGCCAACTTAGTTTCAAAATATTCAATATAAAGTTAAATAGTAAATCCATCAAAAACATACAATTCGTCCGCTTGATTGACTGTGCCAGCTTCATGACAGAATATTCTCTATCAATTAATATTGTGGCATCAGCCAACACGTGCCATAATAGATTATGACGCCATATCCTTGATTGCCAGATCGTATTCATCCCTTACTGTCAGTCCAGAACAATCTAGTTTTCCCAAAATTCCGGGAATGATGCCATCGGACCCCCTACTCTGCGTGAGTCAGAAATAGCCGTCATGGTGAGGCGTCGGGAATTCCCAGTGTGTGTCAAAGAATTCGACATTAGTAAGAAAATTTCATCCTTCACGTTACTCCGCCGCAATCGTACCATTGGCAGTGGAAACAATATAATGGTATTCCAATTGGAAATTATGCAGCGGGAAGCTGTTGCTCAGATGAACATCAGTGTATCAGCTATCATGGGAGGGGCATATCTATAAATGGAGTAATACATTTAAAACAGAAGCTACCCACAGAACGCAGCTTACTGCGCAGATGTGGAGCCGAAACCGGGCTGATACTTTCAGTATCGGCCCGGCATCGGCCCAGCATCGGCCCAGTAAGCTGCGTTATCCGCGTAAGCTCTCCACCAATATAGCAGATGCTTTTAATAGCATCGCGCCTGTATGGCTGGCAATTCGGTGAATTACTATGAGTGTAATAGTGGTACATGGTCGTTAAATATGGCGGCGTGGCGGGAAATATTCGGCAGGTATCCAAACTGACACATTGCTCGTATTGACGCTAATTCATCTTCACTAACATAAAAGGTTCATTGCGCTTCCACATGTTTACGAGACGAGGTCATATGCACTATACCGACTGATCGACCGACCAACTGACCGACCGACCAACAGACTGACTGACCGACCAACTTCCCGATCGACCGACCAACTACCCGACCGACTGACAGACCAACTAACATGTCTTTCTGGCTGGCTGGCTGGCTGGCTGGCTGGCTGGCTGACGGGCGAATGGGCTGCGGGCGGGCAGGGAGCGGTGGGCGGGTGGGCGTGGATGGAGTGGTGGTGGGGTGCGTTGGGCCACGGGTGCTGGCTGGTCACGAACATCATTGCGCACAACAATACCATCTGAAATGACCTTTTGCAAATAACGGCGATGGATGGAAGATGTTGAGATTAGATTTAGTTACAGGCCCCGATAACGCAAGTTACTGGCCGGTAATGAATCAATACCGGGCCATTACATCACTGTATTTTACCTGTACCGGCCCAGTACCCTGCGTTATCTAGGGGGTGGGGGAAAGGGGTAGATATCATGGAATACGAAATGATTTCAACTATGGCAGCAGCAGCAGCAGCAACAGCGGTTTCCAGACAGATTAGATTCAAAATATTCAACAACACCTTTATTAAATTGTAAATTCAACAAAGATATACAATTAGTACACTTTCGTGACAGACTTTTCGTGTTTCGTGGCCGAGCTACGTCATTTTGATCATGACGTAAGCTAACAAGTGAAGTATTTGATTATGGCATCATATTCTTGATCGGCAGATCGGATGTCTCCATATCCATCAATCATATGACGTCATAATCAACTACGTGACATGCAGAATGACGTCATAATCAATGACGTCATGAATGACGTAGATAAGTTCGACACGAACGCTTAATTGATGATGGACTAAGCGTTGTTGTACGAATTGTATGTTTTTACTATTTAATAAAGATGTTGTTGAATATTTTGAAACTATTTTAACTGGCCGCTGTTGCTGCCTATGCCCAGTCAAATTAGTTCCAAATATCCAATAGCTTACCTGTTTAGTTTTCTGGAAATTGATTGTCAGGCAGTTCAGGGATCGATGTCAACATGGGCGATGTTTGGGTGGAGCTTAGCTAAAGATGGGCGGGGCATAGCAAAAATTGGATTCCTCAATTGATGGCATTGAGTAATATGTGCATGTGTATCATATATGCTTTTCTTGGCACTATAAGCACGTCGAAGCAGGGTTAGGGCATTTTTTATTCCTTCGGAATGCTTGTATTATTGCCTGGTATTAATTAATTATGCATTCGTACGTCATTAAACCCGGAAATGATGATGTGCGTTGGTTTGCGTCACAGACCGCACCGTCTACATGCCTATATTGTCAAACACAGACATCAGGCTTTAGTTCTGTCATAAGCGTTGGCGTCAAAATAACTCCAATTTGGATAAATTGTTCGTTGCGTTTATACGAGTGTGTATATGTGCGTATTTCTGCCTGAAATGTTAGTGGGTCAATATCGGTATTTATGACGATTAACCTATTGCCCAAAAATAAAGATCAGTAGACCGTAAAATTAATTTAAAAAATCTAATAAATGTCATGATAAAGCCGGAGAATGCATGCACTTTATCGTAAAACATTCAAATTTAATCCCGCAGAGACATGGATGGGTATGCGAAATGGATTGGTTACAGCTATTTAATCAAATCTTAATATCTACATTAACCCGATAGCCGATGTGCATTCTGTATAACTGGCATTCCAGGTGCGCGCAGATTATTTACCTATATAGAAATCTCTTAATACGTATAGAGTGCCTTCAAGTGGACATGCACCTAAGACTGCTGGATTGCTGCATTTTTGGAGCCATTGGATTGTATTTTCTTTAACCATTCATGACGAACCCGGCCCACACTTGCCTTTGCAGTGGTCTGAAGGAATGTCCATTTCCAGGCCAAGAGAGGACTTTTTTTCGAAAATTTACCACTGGAATGACTGGCCCGATAACAATGCCAGCCATTCCAGCGGTACATTTTCAAAAAATAGTCTTCTCTTGGCCTGCAAATGGACATGCAATACACAAATATTGTAATTTTCTTAAGCAAATTTAGCCATTGAGGGCTAAGACAGCTCCTTGATAACGCATGTTACTGGGCTGGTACTGAACCTATGGGGAGCCAAATACGACCTAGTAGTGGCCCGGGCAGGCCCAGATGCTGCTTTAGCATGGGTGTGACTGTCACGACAACAACCCTAATCGGTATTTTTTGGTTGAAGGTTTTACATACAGTGACAGAAAGGTTAAAACGTATGTCCGAATCAAGTGAAATTTAGAGAAAACTGGGATGGTGCGTAGGAGTAGTTCTGAGGGTGGGCATCTACAGGCGAGGCATCCCACGCCAACCCATCTCTGAACTAAGCCTATATATTACATGCCCGGTTTATTATCACCCCCACCCCACCCCCTGTTTACTATGCCTAGATATACGATATATATAATTGTGGAACGATTGCATTATGTTATCTGTCTGTCTGTTTATGTTATTTCAATATCTGTCCGTGACTGTAGCATAGACAAATTTATTGATCATATTTAGCTTAAATTTTTAACACGTATAGCATTTTAATGATCGAGAATGGATCAAGAAAAATCAAAATTTGTCCATAGTCAATGCCAATTAGCAAGCCATGAGCTGACGAGTTTACAATTTATTATTCAGCGAGGCATTCCGGCGGAAACGAAAATAGTCTGTCCCTGTAAACTCGACATTGACAACAACACCACCAACACCAACACTAACACAACCACCGCCACCGCCACCGCTACTGCTACCAGAACAGCTACCGCCACCACCAACATCAACATCATCACCACCACCACCACCCACCACCACCACCACCACCACCACCACCACTACCACCACCACCACAACCACCACCACCACCACCACCACCACCACCACCACCACCACCACCACCACCACCATCACCATCACCACCACCACCACCACTACCACCACCACCACAACCACCACAACCACCACCACCACCACCACCACCACCACCACCACCACCACCACCACCACCACCACCACCACCACCACCAACACTGGAAAGTGTCAGAGTTAGAGAGACAGAATTTCTTCTGTAAACCAGCGATGCCAAACGCCGAGGTCCGTAAGGACATCTTAGCAGCAAATTTGAAATGGGCATATCTTTACTTCAGGTTAACATTAGTCACTATAATTTCCAGCTTGATCGTCTTATGTCGCTCCTCATCGAAGCTCAGTCCAAACCAAATTTAGAATTAGGTAGAGCGAAGACCACAGCAATAAATTGGGCCCGAAATAACTATGGCAGGAAGTTTCATTCTTCATCAATTGATCAGTTTTATGCTTTCATCAGACCTTTTGATCCGCATTTTAGAACCTGCTATAGTACAACACCCCTGTATGGTCACCTGTGACCTTACCAGGAACATCAACTGCAGGGCCCTCTGTGGCCTTGACCTTGACCTTACCAGTCTTCCCACAATCAAATCGGAAACGGAATAGGTCGCCCACTGAGAGTCCCCCAATAGTTAAGCGGGTGAATAACCTGTGCTCACCAGTGTTCCCCCTGCAGTCTCCTGTGGTGGATCCGTTCCTGATTCCACTGCCAGAATGGTCACAGTCAGTGTCTGCTCATGTGGATCCTAGTCAGATCCCTCTTCCGGTCTCGCCACTTTCCCCAGTCGAGTTTCCTCCCCTTCCACAGAGAGCAGCTACTGACCGACCTGGTCGAAAGACGAGATCGTCGACGCCGAGGTCCAAGCCACCACAACCTAAATTTACGCCCACACCTAAGCCCAAACCTACGCCTAGGGATACACCCAAAGAGCATAGATCTTTCTACAAGTTTCGGTTCGTGGTGGATAACAAGAATGAATGACGCCTGCCTACTCTGAACAAGAAGATTCTGCTGATTGGGTCTTCACATTTAGCTCGTATCAATCAGACACCTCATCCAGATATGCAGGTAGCAATCTATCCAGGTGCTAAGATAAACCACATTAGGAATATGGTTAGAAAATACAATGAGGTCTTCCAACCTCAGCGTATCATCCTTAACATCGGAATTAATGATAAGGACGAACTTCAGCATGACACCTCCCAAAGAATTGAGAATCTGTTTAGTACCATGCGTTCAAAATTTCCAAAGGCTAAAGTTCACTTTGCCAAACTAAATTATTCGAGGCACCTGACTACAACCCAGAAACGAAACATACAATTCGTTAACAGCCGTGTAGAGGCCTTAAGGGCCAAGGTATCTATCCTGCCCAGCCTCCCCGTGTCTGAATTTCAGGTGGTTGAGGACAACATCCACTGGACTGAGTGCACTGAAAATAGGATGTATAGTAGTTGGTTATCACACCTTAATTTAAACTAACTACGGGTCAGGGTACTAACCACCCAGAAATTGGCCTGGGTGGCAATATCGTTAACCTAACTGGTTCTACATTGTCTGAAGCAGAAAGATCTTTGCTAAATCTCGGTCTAACATATGTACCAACACCACGGCCCAAAGTCGACATAGATGCCCTTTTAGATAATGGATTATGGGAAATTGAAGAATTTTCTCACCGTGTAAAATTAGCAGACTTTTTTCGAAATTCCAAGAAAAACAACTTTCTACCTTTTGTTGAAAAACCTGGCTGGGCACCTAACTCGAAGTTGGTTGACCCTGCGATCCCTGATAGTATAAAAGCTATCAAGGAGCGTGTTGAAAATTTAGAATTTCCTAAAAATCATTTTAGTCATATCAAGAACGTTTAGCCTTAACAGGTTTGCGTAAAAACAATGACATCGTTATAAAGCCTGCTGACAAGGGATCTGCTACTGTAATAATTCGTAAGGATAATTATATTCGTGAAGCGCATCGGCAACTCAGTAATCCGAAACACTACCGCAAATTAGACGAACCACTCTGGCAAAATAATTGTGATAAATTTAATGGAATCCTTCAAGAAATAGCTGACAACAAGGCCATAACGAAAAAGCAGTTTAAATACCTTACTGCTAAACGAGATTCAAATCCACGTACGTTTTACCTTTTGCCAAAAATTCATAAACCTATTGAGTCATGGTCCGACCCTATGATACCACCGGGTCGACCTATTATCTCTGATTGCGGCTCTGAATCTTATCGAATTAGTGAAATTATTGATTACCACCTACAACCAATTGCGAATAGACATTTCGGCTTTTTGAACAACACTGAGGACTTCCTATCCGAGATCTCCAAAATTTATGTTCCTCCAAACTCACTCTTGATAACCCTCGACATCGATGCTATGTACACAAACATTGACATCGAAAGGGGTTTGACTTCTGTTCGCAGAGCATTTGATAAATATCCTGATAACAATAGGCCCACTAGCGAAATATTAGCTCTCCTGGAGCTGAGTTTAAAGGGCAATGATTTCGCATTCGCTGGCGAAATCTACCAACAAATCTGTGGATGCGCTATGGGTAAACGTTTTAGTCCTAGTTTTGCCAACATCTATGTAGCTGAGTGGGAAGAAGATGCGCTTAACAAATGTCCTAAGCAGCCCCTATTTTACCGCCGGTACCTCGATGATATTTTTATGATCTGGAATCATTCGAGGGAAGAGTTTGATGAATTTTCACTATTTTGAACAATCACGATCCTAACATCAAACTTAAAGCCAACATCGACCAGTCGTCCATAGACCTTTTGGACGTTACTCTCTACAAAGGTGTAAATTATAACACGAGTGGACTTCTTGATTACAAAGTCTTCTTTAAGCCCACCGATTCCCATCAACTACAGCATAAGAAATCTTTCCATCCACCTCATACTTTTAAAGGTATTGTCAAATCACAGATTATCCGATTTTACCGAAATTCTAGTGATAGAAAGAATTTTGAATTTGCGTGTTCCACCTTATTTAAAGCCCTCACACCCAGGGGATATTCAACACGATTTTTGCGCAAATTAAATCCGAAACTTTACATGATTTGGAAACTATTACTGATAAGGCTGCCGATCAAAAGCCTACCAAAATTCGTCACAATCGTCCGATTATAGGCGTAGGACAATCTCAGAAATGTGGAAAGAAGAGGTGTAAATTAGACTTCTATCTACCTAATCAGAAAACATTTGTCAGTTATCAGAACAAAAGCAAATTCCAACTTCAGTCTAATTTAGATTGCGATTCTAAAAATGTTATCTAGTTAATATCTTGCAAATTATGCCAAAAGCAGTATGTCGGTGAAACAAAATGCCCTTTCAGATGGCGAGCAACTAGACACCTTTGCGATATTAGACACGACGAGGACACCAACGTAGCTCTACATTTCAATCTTCCTGGTAATTCTGTCGATAGACACTTTGAAATTATGCCTATTGAGCAACTGCCTCTTTCTGCTACGGTCGAAGAAACTGATAAACAAAGAAAACTTCGAGAATCATTTTGGATTAAGCAACTGAAAACAAAATGGCCGGGTGGCATAAACGTGGACCCTGGTCTTGCTGATCAACGTGAAATAATTCCATTCAGTTTAACATACAATCGAAATAATGTTGAAATTTCTGAAATTTTGAAAGATGAATATCATAAATTGCAGGATAAAATGAAAAAACCTCTCAATTTGCGTCCAGTGATAGCCTTTAAGAAAAACTCCAATCTACGTGACATCCTGGTTAATTCGAAATTAACTCTTCAAAAACCTTCAGAATGAATGATATATATTATTCATATTTTATAGGCCATACCGCCTCTATCAAACAAACATAACAAATCTCAGACAATAAAATAAATAAAAAATATCTCCCAAACTTGGGAGATCCTGAGCCAGTGCGTTTAATCATATAACCACCACCACCACCGCCACCACAACAACAACAACAACAACAACCACCACCCCCATCACCACAACCACGACCACCACCACTTCCACCACCACCAACTCCAACACCACCGACATCGTTATGATGCACATCATCCCATATCAAATATAGTAATTTTTCTCCTAAATTGGACAAGATACGTTAATTATTTTATTCCACTCGAAATAATAAGTGCCTTTTGGGAATAGTGCAGCAGAAAGCCGTTGTTTGACCATCAGCAACACCCTTAAGCAACACTTGTCAAAGACTACCATACACCAGTTGCATTTCTCCCACCGTTTGTAGATGTATACCTAGGTGCTTTAGCTACAACACGTTAAGGATATATTTTAAAGGTTATGGGTCAGTAAACGTCTAAATATAAATACGTCTAAATATAAATAATCATAACTTGTAAGCACTGACACAGATTTTATCCTCACATGCAGGCATGCCATGTGCAATCGGAGCATAAATAAGAATTTTATTGAAATATTTCAGATAATCCAGTTCAGTGCAAATCGCTTAATATTTAACAGCTTTTACGTCCCCTAAGGACATTGAGGTTATTTGATTATTTACGCAGATTTAATAATCTAGGATGGCGTAATCACGGATGGCAGTATTAACACTTTAACACTCAAGTTGACCAAAACTGGCTTCTGCAGCAATCTTGGCAAATGGCCATTTGCAGAACACTGGAAAACTATTCTGAAAATTAATTGGTAACTGAGCCAATCATTCCAGTTTTAAATTTTCATAAATAGTTTTCGCTTGTTCTGCAAATTGACATTTTCTATGTGAAAAATTAAATTTGTTTAAACAAATTTAACGATTGACGGGTTAAACAGTGAGATGAATAGTTGTGATTGATATTCTACTGCGCCTACACCCTTGCATACATATAAAATTGGAATTTAAATTAAAAATGTAAATATATACATGCGTGCATACATCCATCAATGATAATTACAAATAAAGAATTTAAGATTTCTTTCATTTTAGGTTATGTCTTTATGATGTAAATAAAGAGCGTTAAGCGCTTTGTAAATAAACGATCTATTTGAAATACAAACTAAAAAAATACAGATCTGATGTTTACTCCATACCTGCAATATCAAAATGATGGATCACATATTTCTTATTTTGAGAATTTTGTTAGATATGCTAAAAGTTCTTTAATCAAAACAACTGTTACATAATATCAGCCCATATTTCACATGTAGAACTTATTTGACTGGTTTCAAGAGACCACGTACACGCCTTTCAAAAGATTCTTTTTTTTTTATACTATCGATCTAAAAGATTGCCATTTAATGGTAAAGTTGGGCCAAATTGCTCTTAACAGTGACCTTGAGAAAGTATGACGTTAATCTTTTTAGTAAGTTTACAATTAGAATTATGAGAACACATCTATTTTCCCGAGCAAATACGATAATTAATTCCAAAGGCAATTGTTTTCGATTAAGAATTTAACACTTATGCCTACAGACCAGTATTGATAATTTCTTTATGGTGTACGAAATATTCGGTTGAGTATTTTGAAACTAATTTTATTGGGACCTGTTGCTGCCTATATAAAACTTACGCCATTTTCTGTATCATAAGTACTGATCACGAAATCACACCGAGTTGTTTAGTGTAAGTTACCAGGTACCATGTCAAAACAAAGTCTTGCAAGGTATTTGGTAGTAATACAATTTCTCTTGTTGTTGTTGTTGGTTTAGTTTTATTGGCCACTCACACATAAATGTATTCGAGCCATTCCAATCTCTAGGACAGAATGCCTTTATTCATAGTCGATTGTCAATTTCTTATGATGGGTTTTTATAAGACATATTGCAATCATACTGCAGCATTAAAGTAATTAGAGGGAGGATTCAGTTTGGACCACACATAGTTGCTTTCAGATATAGAACTGCTTACTAAACAATACGCCCACTCACTTCCTAACAAGAACTTAAATTAAGCTATTAAATAATGTCATCTTTAGTTGCGAGTTACCTCCCTTGAGAGGTGAGTATTTATTATTACTAAACGGAGATCGTGCCAATTAATTATCGAATGCATTGATTTACTGATTGTAGATTACACACAGTGGGCTAAGTATTGCCCTAATATGTGCATGTTATTTTTATATACATTGGCTATTAGTTGTTGAGCCTGTACTGGCCCAATACCTGTAGACCAACTGTAATTCCGCCACTATCATTCGAACACCATTATTGAATATATTGCGATAAGTTGCTGGGCTTGCGTTGGCCCAACAACTGTAACCCATATGTAAGTTTGTCACTCTTCTTCCAACGTTGTCCCAACCCATGTATGTAACATTTATAATATAAATTGGATATAAGTTGTTGGACCAGTGATAGCTCAACAACTGTAATCCAACTGATTCTGCCACTCTTCTGCCAACATTGGCCCAGCACATGTATATAGCATTTATAATATACATTGGATATAAATTGTTGGGCCAACGTTAGCCCAACAACTGTAACTCAACTGTAATTTTGTCACTGCTATTACATTGTTGGACCAGCGCATGTATGTAATATTTATAATATACATTGTCTGTAAGCTGCTAGGCCTACATGAGCCAAACACCAGTAATCCAGCTGCAATTTAGCCAATCGTTTGCCAATATTAGCCCAAACTATATATATATATATATATATATATATATATATATATATATATATATATATATATATATATATATATATATATATATATATATATATATATATATATATATATATATATATATATATATATATATATATATATATATATATATATATATATATATATATATATATATATATATATATATATATATATATATGTATGTATACATTGGATATAGGTTGTTGGGCCAAAGTTGACAAAACAAATGTAATCCAACTGTAATATGTCCACTATTATGCCAACATTGGTCTACCCCTTTTTTGCCAGTGGCGACAGTGACAACCATTCACCAATGTTGGCCCAACATATTAATACTATCTGGGAAGATGGTTGGTCATGTGATTATTTAGGGCGGGTGATCGTAAGATCACCCATCTTACTGAATTGCCATCATATGGCCCCAGTACAAATCACTACTTTAACAGTTAGTCATTCGCCATTGGAATTCACCCTTCCAGAGTATCCACCGATGATTTGACGTCATATGATGTCATAATCAGCGAAGCGGCGTGTAGGATGACGTCATAATCATAACGTCATATATGATTCTATTAGGCCCATCCTTCACTCTTAATAGTCTGACACGTTGTAAGAATTGTTTGTCTCTACTATTTAATAAATATTCTGTTGGATATTTTGAAACTAATTTGAATGGGCGATGTTGCTGCCATAGGCAGCAACAGAACCCAGTCAAATTGGTTTCAAAATATTCAACAGCTTACCTGTAGAGTTTTCTTGAAATTGATAGTCAGGGAGTTCAGAAATCGTTCTATCTCAAGACAAGCGAGGTGTGGGTGGAGCTTAGCTAGTGATGGAGGAGCATACCTAAATTTGGAAAGGTCCATTGCTTTGTATAAATGGCGCCTTATCTTCAATGAGCACATTTTGCTTGCATGATGGGCATGTGTTACAATTGTAGTTCATTCACCATGTTATTCTTGTTGTTCCATTGCAGGCCCTGCTCAGTACGGTCAGAAGCATTCCAATACGGGCCTATGGTAACAACCATCTCTCGGTATACGCGCACATTAGATGTACACGCAGGTGTCCATATGGATTCGAAACGGACGTCGAAGGGTTAGAAACGTGTAAATGCTACGATCCCTGCGCAGTAAGTTGACGCTGACATACCTTATATCAGTCAGTTAGCAGACTAAGTAGTATATTTTGACTGCATATCATTAACATCAAGATTGCTGATAAAACACGATTGCAAATTTGTCAGAAACTCTGATAATTGACTGTTTCTTATTCGCTTTGATACTGACTCCTTGAATGCTGATTCAGTATTTTAGCCTGGGGTCTATGTCAGAATGTGAAGCATTTGTTTTTGGGGATCAGATAATTTTTTATATATCATAAGAACGTTGGCACCATAGTACCATTAGTCAACCCTGTCTAGGACGGCCAACTGTTTTGTGGCACAGTTGTAATTCATTAATACGAGTGGTCGAAGAACCATACGTTGTTAGCGTGATGCATTTTCAAAAAAGTTTTCCCCTGGTCTTCAAATTGACATTTTCTGTGAGAAATCTTTTGCATTCTTGAATAGATTTGAGGGTTAAAGTGTTAAACAACCCAAGCTATAGCAGGTGCTTCTTGACCAATCAAAGCATGCTTACTAAAGACAAACGGTCACAATATACATGGTATTTAATGTATTATATCATACGGCCAGCCGTCTTAAAGATCCAAAATCTTGTGGCCCCCAAAGACAGGTGACCGTTATTGGCAGGCTTACTTAACTCTTTAACCCTCAAATTCGTTCGAAAAAAATTCAGTTATCTTATAGAAAATATCAATTTACAGACAAGAAGAAGATTGTTTTTGAGAATTTATCACTAGAATGCCTGGCTCGGTTACTGAGCCAGTCATTCCAGTGGTAAATTCTAAAAAAAGTCGTCTTTTTGGTCTGTGAATGGACATTTTTCAAGACCGCCGCAGAAGCCGGTTTTGACGAGTTAACTGCATGCTTAATACGAGCTGAGAAATATATCTCTATAGAATAGGCTAAGAAGGAAAACACGTTCGTAATCCACAAATATGTAACAACGTACATAAGGAATGTAATCGTTTAATCATCAGCCAGCGAGGTTTTTATCCGCGTGTCGCCGCAATTCTTATATGACAACCCGTAATTTGCCTCCTTTGTTAGGCAGGGAAGATGTTTTCAGCGAAATTATGCCAGGAATTTCAAATATTTAATCACCGCATATTTTTGGTGACCACCCGGCACCTTAACGCATAAATGTCAGCCTGACGAAGCAATCGCTTGCTTGTGTCATATTTGTTTGGCTTCCATTCTAGATCAATCGCTGTGGGTGTATGTGTGAGTATTCGTAGTATTTGAATGCGGTATATAGAGACGCAAACTCATACACATAACTGTATGTAATTGTATATCTGCGTTCGCAAACCCTTTGCACCCTGAATTCCCAGAATACCCGCTCAGAGTCATAAGATCAGAACATCAATTTCAATGTACCTTGAACATACAGGTAACTTGTTGAATATCTTGAAGCTAATTTGACAGGAAACTGTTGTTGCCATAGGCAGCAACAGCTTCCAGTCTAATAGTTTTAAAGTGTTCAACAGAATAGTTCTTGCGTTGTAAATAATGTTTCATATTTACACCATCGGCTTTCAACGGTTAACTATTCTATAGCTGATTTGCTAAATTTCATTATTCAAAATATCATTAGGCTTAGGAGCCACGGGACAGGGATCGAATATACCCCAGGTTTGAATATGGGGTGAGGGGCGGGTGCGAGTAGACCTTTCCACCACCACCACGCCACCCCACCCACACGTTTGCTACAAGGTGATCTTAGACAATGTTAGGAAACAAAACAAAAATGCTGTTCATCACTCAGAATTCAAGAAACGGCTTTTCAAATCATCTAATTTTCAAATAGAATTACACTTTAGCCTATGCCACTATCTGACGTCATAAGCAATTACGTCACTAGTTAGGTCAGCTGCCGTCACAATCATAATGGCGTATAGGCCTAGCTCCATCATGTACATATAAAAGTCCGTAAAGTATACGAATTGCACGTCTTTGATAGATTTACACATTAGTCAACATTCTATTGAATATTTTGAGACTGGGCAGCAACAGCCCCCAGTCAAATTAGTTTCAAAATATCCTAAAACTTTCCTGTATCTAGTTACCTTGAAGCTGGGTTTCTGGTAGCTCAGGGTGCACTGTAAATAAATTGATTCCACCACATGTATGCATTTGGCGGGCGTAGCTCGAAATGGATCCCTCCTTTGTCATCACATCCCTGGCCTAACCCTAATTCAATGCTCCCAGGTCCATATATCTTCCTATGTAAATGGATCCAGTTTACATCCGCTCAGATATTTTTGCCCGATGTTCGAGTGATTTGAACATACCGATCGTTGATTGCCATACACTCTGAAAATCCCTGATCCGTTCAATGAATGTTGCCCTAATTTGGGATTTACTGGCTTTGGACGTGATCTTGATTTAAGAACCTGGATCCTGATCAGATCAAATTACGAATCAATGTCTATCTTGGAAACTACTGATGCGACTTAAACTCAAGTTGTAACACTATAGAACGGGATTTGTTGGGGAAGCGACGACACCCCACATTTTGTCTCGATCCACAAACAAGAAATCGGGAAGATAACACAAAAATTGGAAATCAATTTGCTTAAACGTGAGGGTGATATTCTGCAAGCGCTAAAGGCTCTTGTTATTAATTAGATAGAGATTATTCCCTCAAATAACACGTGCTATGTGTTATAGCTGCTATACATTTGGGCATTTTTATCAGAAATGCCTATAATTTGAACGACATACCGATGCCAGACAGACAGGAATGAAGGCATGCGGGCATGGAGGCAGGCGGGCAGGCAGGCAGGCATGTAGGCAAGCAGGCAGGCAGGCAGGCAAACAGACAGACAGACAGCCAGACATACAGACAGACACATAGGCAGACAGACAGACAGACAGACAGACAGACAGACAGACAGACAGACAGACAGACAGACAGACAGACAGACAGACAGACAGACAGACAGACAGACAGACAGACAGACAGACAGACAGACAGACAGACAGACAGACAGACAGACAGACAGACAGACAGACAGACAGACAGACAGACAGACAGACAGACAGACAGACAGACATACAGACAGACAGACAGACAGACAGACAGACAGACAGACAGGCAGGCAGGCAGGCAGGCAGGCAGGCAGGCAGGCAGGCAGGCAGACAGACAGACAGACAGACAGACAGGCAGGCAGGCAGGCAGGCAGGCAGGCAGGCAGGCAGGCAGGCAGACAGACAGACAGATGATAGTTGAGAGTAGCAACTAATCATTCTAAGATTGTATTTTTCTTGATGGCTGAGGCTGGACCGTTCGATGCATTGTCAGATTGCTAAACCAAAATTCTTATATTGACCTTCACCATGTCCCCAACAATATGACTTTCAGTTATGCTATTAGCAAGTACAGACTGGAAACAGCAAACTTGTAATGACGTAGGGAATATTCTGTTGAATAGCTTGTAACTAATTTGATTGGGGACTGTTGGTGCATATGGTAGCAACGGTTTCCAGTTAAATTAGGTTCAAAATAATCAACAGCTTTCCTGTACGGTTATCATGAAATTGAGACACGTGAATTTAGAGGGTTAAATGGTTAACAAGTTCACTTGATATTGGTCAACTTGTAAACGGCGATGGTTCAGCATTCAGCAACACCCTTTTCAAATGAATCGTTAGACTTTGATAAGCCGTATTGTATAAGGCAGTTAAATTGCCTGCCAACAAGATAATTGCTATAAATAACCTACTTTATTCTTTCATTGAATTCAATGTGCGTTAGAGCATTGCTTGACTTAGAATCTAATCTCAAATCAGATCAACTATCTACATATATATACTTTGGCCCGACAACCTATATCCAATATATATATATATATATATATATATATATATATATATATATATATATATATATATATATATATATATATATATATATATATATATATATATATATATATATATATATATATATATATATATATTTTCAGCTGTCTAAAAGCATACAATTTTGGCTCCAAAACAGAGGTTTAAGTGTGTATATATATATACATATATATATGGAGCCAAAATTGTATGCTTTTAGACAGCTGATTTATCGACCCCCCTAACCTTAATCAACACTTAAACCTCTGTTTTGGAGCCAAAATTGTATGCTTTTAGACAGCTGATTTATCGACCCCTATCCTTAATCAACTACGACCGCTGGCTCCAAAAATCAAGTCAGGCGTATTGAGAAATCAGTCGTCCATCGTGCCTAATTTTGTGTGTGGGCGTTATAGCTTGCCGGTTTAAAGCAGATCTCGCTGAAAATTATTAAGTTGTGTTGTATCATCGATTTTGAGTTAGCCAAAAGAATACAATTCAGGATTTGGCAAGGTGCAAGATATGGATCTAAGAAGAATCAATCCTGGAAGCCACTAAGTAATCAAACTGGCTACTGGCCTTGAAAAATTAGAGTTCAACTGGCGTCTTCGAATTATTACATATTGATAGAAATCACAATGGCCGATCAACCACCGGCTCCGACAGTAATAAGCAAGAAGAGAGTCAAGTGACAAGCTTACCCAGAGGATATGTTATGACGGACTCGTTGTTTACTTTCCAAGCACTGAATTTCGAAAACCGTGAACAAATCATACGGGTTACTGGGTCGGTACTGGGTCAACACTTGGACAATATGGCTCGCTATTGGCCCAGCAATAGCCCCGCAATCTGCGCTATCAGTGTATGCTATTAGCAGAGAAATGAAATTGATGTTTCAGTGGATCAAAGCTCACTGGGGATTCTTTGGAACTGACCATGTAGGCCTACTTGCAAAATGTGGAATTGAACTATATCAATTATATCTAGTGAAAACAGATTACATGTTCCTGAACTTTTCATTCAAGACCAAATGGAAGAACAGACCTTGATAAGACAAAACCGACTCAAATCTTTAGATAGAGAATTGGACATTGTTCACTCAGAGCCTGAAGAGAATAGACCTTTCCCACATTAGCGTATTTTGGGGGAAATACCTTCCCGGAAAGCGTAGATCATACCACTTCTGGCTGGTAATATGCGATAGCCGACGCGCAAAGAGCATTACTTTACTATGGGAATCAAATATAGTGCAGTTAGGCAGTGCATATGAAAAACTGTGTTCATAATATTTTTGAAGTCAAACATCATTGGAAAGCTAATCCAATTTTCTATACATTTCTGTATTAGTTTTTATAGTTTTATAAAATTTAATACAGTTGATTGTAATTTTTAAATATCCCCTATTGCCCACTTGGTTTAATGAATATAATTCGAATGGCGTATTTTATATACTCAAATAACTCAGTGAAAACGTTACAAAATATAACAAATAATGCATTAATGTTTCGGCAATTGAATGCGCTTTCCAATAATATATGATTTAAATAATATAATGATTTTAGTTTATCATAGGAACGGTTTAGATTGCGGTGTATTTAGTGCAAAAGTAACTCAACGCGGGTCAGCGGCTTGTTGGTGGCGGTACCGGACAGTAGTTTTGCTCCGCGCGTTGATTTAGGGGAATCCCGGCGTAATAACGTCAATGTGGGAAAGGTGTATTGGCAGGTTTCACTCAGTCCTACGCTCTAGTGGCCCCGGAAACCAGTCGTTTTGCAGCATGATCCCAGTCTAGTGTGGCCAAATTAGACAACGTATGAAACCAAACTCGGACTATCAAAGTGACCGTAGGCTGCAATGCATGAAGAATCGGCGATAGTGACATCTTATCATTGCCCCGATCATCCCAATCGTGATTCTGGTCCTCGATCTCTCCGCAATCATCTCAACATCCAGAGCTTGCAGCTCGTCTGGACCTTGTTCTTTAGCTAGGAAATCAGAAACCATAGCGCTAGTATAGATTTTCCGTTACATGACAATAAGTCAGCATCCTTACCCCTCCCCTGGTAATACAGGTATCCATTTCTAGCTATGTCCCATTCATTTCTAGCTAAGCACCGCCCACATTGTACGTACAGGTGCGCTGTTGAATATTTTCAAAATAATTTGAATGCGAGGTGTTGCTGCCATTGGTTGCTAAAATGTAAATTCATCAAAGACATACAGTTCGTACACTTTCGCATAGGGGAGACGTTATTTTGATTGTGACGTCAACTACCATTTGACGTTTTTAATATGACGTCAGATACTTGTGTGAGAGATCTGTTTCTTCCATTACTGGCCACATAGCTACCAGTCCTACTATGACTGACCAGACAGCTACCAATCCTTCTATGACTGACCACATAGCTACCAGTCCTTTTATGACTGACCACATAGCTACCGGATCTTCTATGACAGACCACATAGCTACCAGTCCTTCTATTACTGACCACATAGCTGCCGGTCCTTCTATGACTGACCCGATAATTACCAGTCCTATGTCTGACCACAAAGCTACCAGTCGTTCTAGGACTGACCACACAGCTACCAATCCTTCTATGACTGACCACATAGCTACCAGTCCTTCTATGACTGACCACATAGTTACCGGTCCTTCTATAACTGACGACATAGCTACCAGTCCTTCTATAACTGACCACATAGCTACCAGTCCTTTTACTACTGACCACAAAGCTACCGGTCCTTCTATTACTGACGACATATGTGCCAGTCGTTCTATGGCTGACCACATAGCTACCAGTCCTTCTATTCCTGACCACATAGTTACCGATGCATCTATTACTGGCCACATAGCTACCAGTCCTTCTATTACTGACCACATATCTACCGGTCCTTCTATTACTGACGACATAGGTGCCAGTCGTTCTATGACTGATCACGTAGCTACCAGTCCTTCTATTACTGCCCACATAACTATCGCTGCCTCAAATTCAATTTGAATCCGTTGTTGCAAATCGTCAATGACCTACAGTAGGCGTATTAAATACGTACTGCAGCCGCATATTTTGCTTTTTCCTAGGCTGTCACGCTTTAAGATCGGAATGCTTTCTAGCGAACATGACTCTGTATTTAACCTACGTCATCTCGCATGTCATAGAAAAAGATTATACGTTTTATAGTTTTAAAAATCATCTGCATTTTCTCAAAGATTTGACGAAAATGCCAATCGATTTTCAAATATACTTTAGATATCTTCATAACCGTTCCTATTTAATACCCACTAATCCAACACCAACCAGCGGAGATACTGTTAATTTAGGATGAATCGTGCGTGCTCTCTCCGGGCTCGTCAAGACCCTTACAGGTGGCCACCTTGTAATGTGATCTGGTTTGACAGTAACTGATCATTAAACCAACATGAAAGATTTACTAAAGCGCAGGTATTCAGTGGCGTGTGTACTGCGGGGGCGGCGACGAGAATATTATTCCTAGGGCGCAGTCGCCTTTTATAAGTAGCGATTGACTGTGTAAGCAAAATTGTATCACATTATGCTTAGATTATTGAAGTGATTTTGTTCAATAAATCTTTTCTACAAATAAAGAATAAACAAGCAATAACAATGTGACAAAGGTGTAGCATGGTCTATACCAGGGATGATTTGCGCGATGAATAAAGGGTGGGGCCTTTATTAGAGGAGATATTAAGTACATAACCTAAGCCCTTGATGGAGATAGAATTGAACCAACAAGACAAATATTATTGTGACTTATCAATAACATGATGGAGTAGGTATGTGTTGCTGTTTTCGTTCTTGTTTTCACCAGTTCACCCTTGATTATAATTTGTCAGACGTTCGTTGAAACAGATGCATGCGTATACTAAGTCCAGTTGCCATTCCAGCACGCATAAAAAAGGGTGTAGCCCAGATAGAAATTGGCGGCGTATAGCTAGAAATGTGCCCCTCTAATAAAGATTAGATGGGAACTATAGAAATGTGTTCATCACGGACGCAAGAAGAGAGCATTCAACCAAGATGCGTTCATTAATTAGAGCCAACGAGCTTGGCGAGAATGGACCTTTCCAAGTTTATCCATCCATCATATGACGTCATAATCAACTACGTGGCGTGTAAGATGACGTCGTAATCATGACGTCATGAATGACTCGATATAGTCCGTCTTTAACGAGTAAAAGTCAGACACGTTGTACGAAATGTACTTTACAACTTAATAAAGAGTCTGTTGAATATTTTGGAACTAATTTGACTGGACGCTGTTGTTTCCATAGCAAACTCCATTTTTATTGGCGATCACAAAATTGTCGAATGGTACCATCACAAAACAACCGAATAGCACCCGTACTTCTGAGCAGTGCATTTGGTAGAGGGTACTTGTTATTTCATTCCGTAGATTAAGAATATTTTTAATTAATTAATAATTTGCATATTTTATCTATTGTTTCTTCAGCAAGTTCATTGTTTTGGTGGCACCACGTGTGTCGTTGTCCCTGTGAAACACTGTACACAGCGTATCTGTCGACCAAACGCTGCATGTAAAGGTATGAATATGCTCTCAAAAACACAATCTCTCACCTTGACTCTCTCACTCTCTTTCTCACCCTCACTCCCGCCCTGCCTCCCTCCCCTCACTCACTCACTCCATCCCTCCTTCCTCTCCCCATTCCTCCCTGCTTCCACCCCTCCTGCGTCCCCTCTCTCCCTCCCACTCCCCATCTCCCTACCTCTCTCTTACTCTCCCCCTCTCTCTCTCTCCATCTCTCCCCTCCTGCCATTCCTTTCTCTCATCTCATCCCAATCTTTACCTCCATCTTCACCATTTTCCACTCTCCTCTCCTCTCTCTCGCTCTCTCCCTCCCTCCCTCTCGTCTTCCCTCTACCCCCGTCCATCCATCCCCCTCTCGCCTTCCCGCCCCCCTATACTTGCTTCCCGCTCTCGCTCCCTATCTTTTTATTCCTCTCCCTGACTTCCATCCCATCCCTAGACACGCCACACCCTCCCTCGCTCACTCCCTCCATGCCACGCTGTCTGCCCCCTATCGCTCTCCCTTTCGCTCCCTCTTTTTCCCTCTTTTCCATCACTTTTTCTCTTTATCTCCCTCTCATTCACCCCCTCTCCCTCTCCTTCCCTCCATCCGTCCCAATCTCTAGGCCTCGCTGTCTTTCACCACACACTGCTCTCTCCCCATTCTCTCCATCGCTCCACCTCGCCTCTCACACACACACACACACACACACACACACACACACACACACACACACACACTCACTCACTCACCCACCCACCCACCCACCCACTCACTCACTCACTCACTCACTCACTCACTCACTCACTCACTCACTCACTCACTCACTCACTCACTCACTCACTCACTCACACACACACACACACACGCGAGTGCGTGTGGACATGACACACGCACAAGCACGCACTCACCTACATACATACGCATTAGAATTCCCCATTAATATGATTGTAATGACACTATCACGTAATACCAATGCGTAATTTAGCGATATCACATTTTCCCCCGAATCGGAGAGGGACATAACTATCTGAAAAGAAAAGCATATCTATATTTATATCCGTATAGTACGGCTCAGAAATAACTCCCAAAGTAAAATAAAAAGTACTGTTCAATATTTTGAACATAATTAGATTGGAAGACACTGCTGCCTTAGGGCGCCTCACCCCCCCCCCCCTTTTCTCCTTCCTTCCTGCCGTACCTCCCTATCTTTTTCTCCCTCTACATCACTTTCATCCCATCCCTAACCATTCCACGCCCTCCCTCGCTTAGTCTCTCTTTGCCATGCTGTCTGCTCCCCTCTCTCCATTTCTCTCCCTCTCGTTCCCTCTCCCTCCCTTTCTCTCTCTCTCTATTCCCCTCTCACCCTCACCCTCTCCTTCCCTCCATCTGTCCCAACCTAGCTCCAGGCCCCGCTGTCTTTCACCACTCACTGCTCTCCCTCTCTCCATATCTCGCTCTTCTCTCTCTCTCTCTCTCTCTCTCTCTCTCTCTCTCTCTCTCTCTCTCTCTCTCTCTCTCTCTCTCTCTCTCTCTCTATCTCTCTCTCTCTCTCTCTCTCTCTCTCTCTCTCTCTCTCTCTCTCTCCCTCTCGCTCGCTCGCTCTCTCCCTCACACTATCTCCTCTCCTCTCTTTATGTCTCACTCCACCCCACCCCCCTCTCTTGCCTAAGGCAGCAATGTCTTCCAATTTAATTATGTTCAAATATTCAACAGAACATTTCTTGCTAACAAAAATGTTTTTTATGTATTTATTTTGGAAACGCGATAGCTTATTTACGAGCTGTACTGTACACAGCGTAGTAATCAAATTCAGATCTATATAGTAATGTTTACGGATCAGATTCATTCATCATTTTGGAAATTCCAAATCTGCTCGAATATTGGCACCGAGTCTATCTCGAATGTTCGACTATTACGCACACTTAACCCTGCAGCACTCACAGACGAGAAACTACAAACTATTTATGATATAGGCAATATTTTGTTGAAAATTTTGAAACTAACTTGACTAGGATCTGTAGTTTCCAGTAAAATTAGTTTCAAAATATTCAACCGCTTTCCTATATAAGTGACTTGCAAGATAGACAGTAGAATTTGAATGGGTAACTGGTTAACAAGATAACCTCAGACTATTTCTTGTGATAGACACGGTGTGTGCGTGTTTGAACTGTTGTACCAAGGGGCTCTTATCTTCCAACATTCATATCCACGTACCATGATTGATAACTGATGTCTTCGGAAACTGTTGCTGTCCTGCAACAACTTTCAGTGCCTCGGTTTTTAAAACGAGCACCCGGTCTTAGAATACGCCCACACGGCCACGTCCTCTCCAAATACATTCACGTTTGAGTACCGCAGCTAGCAATGATTTTAACCCACTATCACCCATAGCAGCCAAAAACGGCTCTTGCGATGGTCTTGAGAAATGTCCATTTGCCGACCAAGAGAAGACTATTTTATTTTAAATTTACGACTGAAATGATTCGCTCGATAACCGAGCCAGTCATTCCAGTAGTAAATTAAAAAATAGTTTTCTCTTGTTCTGCAAATGAACATTTTCTATGAGAAAATTTCAATTTTCTTGAACAAGTTTGGGCGTTAAAGGGTTGAGCCGCTGGATGCCACCGCCAACGCTCTATGGCACGATCCGTAACTCACCACTATGTGTCATTCATTGGCAATATGACTAACCAGATCTGATCGGGGATATATATCGCCGCTAATAAGTAATACTTTATTTTCTGAAGATAGCAATGGATGTCCCTAGGATTGATGAATTTTTGGAAGCTTGACTAATAATAAGACCCATAGGTGGGGGTGATGAGGTGGGGTGGGTTCTGCGGGTTCGAACGAACCCCCCTAAAATTTGTCTACTTTTCTTTGAATATCTGTGTATTGAATTTTGCCTGTATTTGATATAAATATGAGTCAGATATGACTATGTTGATGTTATCTTTTTGTTGATTTTAATGCCTAGATTGCGTGAAAATGCATCATTTTACTTTCAGAAATAAAAAGTCCTTACCATATGAGGAAATTTCCCCCCCAGAGCCCCTTCACGAACCCCTTTATCAGAATCCCACCGTACGGTGTCATTATAATTGTATGCAGTTAGGCTTATTTGCCAGGTCTCCAATAAGTTTCACCTATTTATTAATTCAATAAATTTCTGTCCACCACGCCGTTTTATAACCCAATCATAGGCTACCGGTACTATACACATGGCTAAGTTGGCATTTGCTGAGATTTCACAGGGCGTTCCGAATGGCACGTCCCCATTCTAGAATTTCATACGCAGATACACGCGCGCCCACGCGCGCGAGATTACGTGCTATCCTACCAGCTTTCCGAAGTAAACGTACAACAACTTCAACTGGAAAATCTCAGCAATCTGTTTTTGGATAGTTACTACTTATTCAAAACAACACAGGATTTTGTAATGGTTGTTCTCCGCAGTGTATGAGTAATATGAAGCTCCAGTCGTATACAACTTTAGCGTTTAACGCTTTAACACTCAAATCAGCCAAAAACGGCTTCTGCAGTGGTCTTGAGAAATGTAAATTTGCAGACCAAGAGAAATCTATTTTTGAAATTTACCCACTGGAACGACTCGCTCGATAACCGAGCCAGTCATTCTAGTGGTAAATTCTAAAAAATAGTCTTCTCTTGGTCTGCAAATTTACATTTTCTTTGAGAAAATTTTAATTTTCTTGAATGAATTTGATGGTTAAAGGGTTAGCTCCCAAGTTTTTATTAAAGAAATTTAAATTTTCTCATATAAAATGTCCATTTGCAGCAGAGATTATTTTTTGAAAATTTATAACTGGAATGGCTAGCTTGGTTATCGAGGCAATCATTTGAGAGGTAAATTTTCAGAAAACAGCCTTCTCCTGATTTGCAAAAATACTCATTTTGGCCAGTCTGATTGTAAAAGGGTTAATGGCCAACCTGGGAGGGCGTTTTTGATTTTCTCACATCGTAAATTAGACAGCAAACACGCTTAATAGAGCCTAACTGTCTGACATAAGTGGTTTCTCAGACTTGATAGTAGTGTAAGTGTTATTCAACCCGCGCAATATTATTATTAATCTGAAAGCTATAACTGTCATTCTGTCAACTTCCCTGCTCCTGGGACGATTCACGTTAACTGTAGATTTGGTGTTGAAATACTCACGTCGAGATATGATCTGAACACGGCTAACGGGTGCTTTCTTTGTTGTTATCATAATTTTTATCGCTTTGCAAATTTTAAAATTGTTCAACAGCTACCAGAACTATACGCCATCCAATATCAAGAACTTACGGTCAAGTCAAACAGTAGTTAATCCGTATTTGAGTGGAGAGGGGATAGCTGGACAATTCGGCATTAGATCTATTGCCACCCCACCCCACCCACCCAACAACCCCACTCCCACACCCCACCACCACCCACTCACACACACCAGCCCCACCCAAACAGTTGTTTGAACGATTCGTTAATAATTCTATGAGTAAATAAGCCGTTGTTGGATGATGGATGAAACACAAATCGTTTATCACCACGCCCCTGTAGTGAGTGTCAAACTCACCCACGACACACATGGAATCTGTAGCTTGGAAGTCTATGGGTTCCGGTACTGGAAATGAGATGGTGATTGATAGCAAAGTTTCAATTGCAGTCACGCCCGTTTCACCGGGTTACGTATAGAATAAACCATTACGCGATATACAAAACTGTTATTTATAACCAATTACTCAACAAAAGCCATGTGAACTATCCAGCCACCTACACCCACACTAGAAAGCTGCATCTCAAGTATTACACATCTGTTGTTAGAAAAAAACTTCTGGGGTGTAATTTGTAGTTGTTTCTCGCCTGGATGAGGGTGTGGCGTTGGGAAATGGTGAGTGTGGCAAACTCATCGATGACTGTACGGTCTGACGAACGGGTATTGGACGAAGCCAATTGGCCGATCAAGTATATGACGTCATATTCATATTCAATTACGTCACATGTAGGCGGACGTCATAATCAAAATGAATGACGTATCTACGTCCGCCAAGACCATTGAGTTGGTTGTACGAATTTTATTTCTTTACCATTTAATAGAGATTCTGTTGAATATTTTAAAACTAATTTAAGGCTTGATGAACAGACTAGCTCTATTAATCGACTGTTAACCTTTGAAAGCCTACGATATTTGAAATGAAATGAAATGATCTTGAAAAGATTTTATTTACACCCTAGGCCATTTGAAACATAATGACTGCTTTAAGTGTCAAATTCTCAACCTTTCCATTCCAGGTTCAATTATAACTCCGCGGAGACAACGGCCCAAGCAGAAACAGAAACCCTTGGCAGACCTCATACAAAATGACAGCACAGGGATGAGGTTTCCAAATTCCATACCAGCCGTGTCCAGGCCGCATTTAATACAATGTTCTGTGCAATTTAGTAACCATTCACAAAAATGCGATCGAAAAAAGAAAAGATGGTATTTTGACAAAAGCGCTGGAAAATGCAAACGGTTCCGAGGTTGCGAGTTACCCGGAAATGACTTCGCCAGAAGAAAACAATGCAAACGACAATGTTCACGCAAGAAGTCCAGGAAAGGGAAAAATCGTCGAAAGAAAAAGAAGAACCGTAAAGGTATACCAATAATATACTATATCGGACATTTCCAGTTTATCCATCAATCTTATAACGTCATAATCAACTACGTGACATAGGATGACGTCATAATCAATTATCTCATGAATGTCGTGGATAAGTTCGTCGCGAACGATTAATTGATGACGGACTAACCTTGTTGTACGAATTGTATTTCTTTACTATTTAATAAAGATGCTGTTGAATATTTTGAAACTAATTTGACTGGGCACTGTTACTGCCATAGGCCATTGGTAGCAACAGCACCCAGTCAAATTAGGTTCAAAATGTTCAACACCTTACCTATATAGTTTTCTAGAAATTAATAGTCAGAGAGATTAGGGATAGATCGATCCCAACACGGCGAAATGTGGGTGGAGGTTAGCTAAAGATGGGCGGGGCATAGCTAAAACTGGATTACTCCATTCAATGAGGCTGATCTATACAACCCTGGGCGGGAAGGAAGATCCCTAAGATCCCTGCTTCTCTAAGTCAGGTTGTGTAAAGGTCACGTATTTTAGCCCTTTAACCCTCGAATTTGTCAAAGGAAATTTCAATTTTCTCATAGAAATGTCCATTTGCAGACCAAGAAAAGACTATTTTTGAAATTTTACCACTGTAATGACTGGCTCGGTTATCGAGCCAATCATTCTAAAGGTACATTTTCAAATATAGTCTTCTCTTGGTCTGCAAATGGACATTTCTCAAGACCACTGGAGAAGTCGATTATTGGCTGATATGAGTGTTTAAATGGTTAAAGAATCACCACTCTCGGTCTCGGAGATGTAGGCTATACTCCGGAAATCACTCTTTTTAGTAATCGGTGTCCACGATCTCTTAGATAGTTTTGCTACACAGATATATGCGTACTAGCTATTAACCTATACTACCACCACCACCGCTACTACTACTACTACTACTACTACTACTACTACTACTACTACTACTACTACTACTACTACTACTACTACTACTACTACTACTACTACTACTACTACTACTACTACTACTACTACTACTACAACTACTACTACTACTACTACTACTACTACTACTACTACTACTACTACTACTACAACTACTACTACTACTACTACTACTACTACTACTACTACTACTACTACTACTACTACTACTACTACTACTACTACAACTACTACTACTACTACTACTACTACTACTACTACTACTACAACTACTACTACTACTACTACTACTACTACTACTACTACTACTACTACTACTACTACTACTACTACTACTACTACAACTACTACTACTACTACTACTACTACTACTACTACTACTACTACTACTACTACTACAACCACTACCACTACCAACACCAACACCAACACCAACACCAACACCAACACCAACACCACCACCACCACCACCACCACCACCACCACTGGAAGAAAGTAATATATATTATCATCAAATCCTACTTGCTGTATTGTGAATGTACTCTGTCTTGGAGGAAATTCGTTATGAATTGTGCTAATCTTGAAATTGCTTCATGCATTTTTCAGGCGGACGTCGCCAGAGAAAATTACGTAAATTACGGGAACAAAACGTTAAAAGTCGAACCGCTGAACTTAGAGCTAGCAAAGTTGAGACAATAAACATTTTCGAGCAACTTGAGAAATCAAAAACATATTACACTGCGGCCTGTCTACCAGGAGTTCAGATGGTGACGTGTCTCGAAAACCCTTGTACTACGTGCAAAGACAGTAGTGTGATCTGTGAGGTGAACTTATGTGGGTACTGTGGTGCTAACTACTTTGACCGAAAAACAGGGTATTTGTTAGAGGAGTGTCGGTCCGGCCACTGATCAAACACGCATCACAAACAATTATTTGGTGATAGTCAGTGATTTCGAATGATGTTATCATATCATGAACTAATTAGATTAGCGTAATTTAACTTGGAGAATTGCGAATATGTACAGTTGCGCGTCTATATGAACAGATCGATGCATACTAAATCAAAAATAAGTAACTCTAAATGTGTGGCAGATTTCAAATCTCATTGAGACACAAGATAGTGTTATGGGTGGACCACATTGCCCTAGACATTATCGCCTTATATCGTACAAAAATCTCGTGGTATATAAATTTATCATATCTACCAACGTTAGAAGAAACCTAGGCGGCAATGTTCCAGACACATACATGTATAATTTACTGCCAATTAAAACCAGCGACAAACTGCTGAATATTTTGTAATGACCTTGCCGGGTGTGGGGTTGGGGTCGGGGGTGGGGTGGGAGTGGGGTGGTGGTGGTGGTGGGGGTGGGGTGGGGGTGGGTGGGGGGATAGTGGGGTGGTGGGGGGGGGCGGGTGGTGGTGGGTGTGTGTGTGTGTGGGGGGTGAGGGGGGCGTGGGGTGGGTCTGTTGTTGCTTACGGCAGCAACAGTTTTCTCTCAAATTTATTTCAAAATATTCAAAGTATCGTCTTACATTTTTCACCAGTTCACGATCTTTACTCATATCGCGATAGGTCTTGACTCCTAGATAGTGGTTGGCTGAATAGGACAAAATGCCCAAGGTCCATCTGTCTTAACGGGAGATCATCATTTCTGAAACGCTTCATATGCCTCCAAACCTCTCTTATGAGGTAATCTGTCTTATAGTGACTATTTCTATGGTTTAGTAAGGTGGCCGGTTAAGACAGGTGGCGATGTATGTAACGTATGACATTCGGATTGAATCCGGAAATAAAACACAAATGTTTATTCAAGCAGGCTTGAGTATTCCACATATGTGTTAGCTTACTAGTGAATATATCTTTGTATAATCTACATACTAAGGGGCATATATGATTGTATGCGTGTGTGTGGGTGAGTGCGCTGATTTGTGTATGCGTTCCCGTGTCTGCGCGTGCGCGCGTACGTGCGCGCGTGTGCGACTGTGCTACGTTATGCTATGATATACTGCATTGTGCTTATTATATTGCTACTACCCAGATAACGCAGTTTACTGGGCCGAGGCTGGATCGATACCGTGCCGATACTTTAATATCGGACTGGTATCAGACCAGCATCGACCCAGTAGGATGCCTTATCAGGGTATAATGTCAGATTTTGCAAGGGTAAATTTTAAAATTAAGAATATTTAACCGACTGAGTATGTAAATGACAGCATTACAGTTTCTGAAAAATTGTCAAACCTGAATATAACATCTGGCGGGGACAATATGATGGCTATTCATGGCGTCATATTGGGCAGATGCCTATATATTCGATCGTGAACTCGACTCGGTCACGCGTTCTTTCGTTGTATTGTCATCGTCCCTCGACTATTTCAGAACCCGGCTCTAGAGTCGACCCCCACCCCAATCGAATGCGATCATTATGACCGACACACCGAGGTAACTCAATTGTATTTATCCTTTTACCCACGAAATTCCACTGTCCTAAATTCAAGATATTTATACAAGAAGTATGTGGAATATTTTTTAAATATTTGGACTGGGGAGTTACGAACCTTCATGACTCCGTTACGGACATTGTTGACGGCATAACATGGCTTAAATGGTTATCTGGTCGTGTATCAGTTGCGCATGACTGTATTTAATCTTTAAATTAACACATCTATTGTGCCAATATATAATGCCTTGTGCCATAAGAAGCGAGTACTAAGTGCTCTTGTCTATATAAAGTTACATTTCTGTACATTTTGCAACATATATAGATTCAGATATTATTCGCACATTATGCTGTACGTAAACAAGTGCACAAATTATGATTGCTGTATATACCATTGTAAGATTGTTAATATCATTCTAGGTGTAGCCACGTAATGCTATGTATGTATTGTTATTCTAACGTTTTCTGTGCCAAATTTTAGCCCATATTAATGGGCATGATATGACATTATCTGTTCTTGTGGACCCGTCTGGATCCATATAAATTTTTAAATATTGATGTGACCCACCCCTCCCCCACCTATGACGAACATTTTTTGAAAATAAGATTAAGGTATTCTAAAATTCGCTCCACCTGTAAGCTATACCCTGCTGACGCATGTTACTGGGCCGATTCTGGGTCAATACCTGGCCAATGCGGTCCAGTATTGGCCAAGTACCTGCCCAGTTACCTGTGCTATGAGGAACATGCGTAGCAAATAATGCTACCGTCTATCCATTATGCTACTTACTAATGCTATTATTGTCCTACACAATGTTGTGTATTTGAGTTTCCATACGTATCTATCTAGCTCCAGTCTTAGCTTCATTATCCTGATAGCGCAGGTGACTGGGCGGGTACTGGTCCAAATACCAGACCAATATTGGCCTATGCATGCCCAGTAACCTGCGTTATCTCTGTGTGTGTGTGCGTGCGCGCGTGCGTTCGTGTGCGCGCGTGTGCGTGCGTGCGTGTGTTCTAACCGTGGCAACGACAAGTATTTCTTAAATGAAACGCAAACCCCGAAGTGTTCATGTGCCACATTTGGTGTCGTGTATTGTCGATGTTGTGGCATCTCTCATAGCTTTGACAGTAGCTATGGTGAGGACAGCTAACGAGGACATCTAGTCAGATAAGTCATCATTGAATATTGCATTACTCATACAGTCGACGATGAATGGTAAATACTCCGTTGAGAAACTAGACATTTAATTGATGAATCCGATCTGTTGCTCATGTATACGCAATCATAATAAATTAAGTCACATGTAGGCTGCCGCCACAATCAAAGTGCATAATGAATGACGTAGCTAAGTCTATCATGAACTTCTAAAAGTCCGTCACGTGTGCGAATTGTGTGTCTTTACTACTTAATAACCATTCTGTTGAATATTTTGAAACTAATTTGACTGGGTGCTGTTGCTGCCATAGGTAGCACCAGCACCCAGTCAAATTAGTTTCAAAACATTCAACAGCTTACCTGTATAGTTACCTTGATATTGATTTTCTGGGAATTCAGGGTTCACTCGATACCAACACTGCAAAGCTTGGGTTGAGCTTAGCTAGAAATGGGCGGGACATAGCTAAATGTGGATTCATCCATTTCATCATTATTACGTTTGTTGAACCGCTACGCGTAGTTTTCCAATTGAAGGAAGCATTGATTACTATAGGCCCCTAGCTGAATTTCTATCGGCATTTGCATTTTTAGCAGTTTCTGTATATTCTGCATCTGTCTATGACCCGCCCATTTCTAGCTATGTCCCGCCTATTTCTAGCTATATCCCGCCCATTGCTAGCTAATCCCGCCCTCTTTTTACGTTTGTACGTTGGAATCGATTTGAAACTTTGAAATCTAATTTTCTAGAATCTCGGTTTCAAGTCATTTATACAGGTAAGCTGTTGAATATTCCGAATCTAATTTTACTGGGGGCTGTTGCTATCAACTGATCCCAGTCAAACTATTTTCAAAATATTCAACATAATGTTTATTAAATTGTAAAACTATCAAAGATATAAAATTCCTACACTTCGTTATTGAGTTTCGGATGTTAGTGTCGGGGCTATACATCATTTTGGTTGTGGCGTCAGCCAATATGTCACGTATTTGTTTATGACGTCAAATACTTGAGCGATATCACTCCATTCTATCCTGACATAGCAATGACCTGTTCCAGTTTATCCATCCATCATATGACGTCATAATCAATTACGCGACGTGTAATAATCAATAACGTTATGAATACATAATTGAGGAGGGACTACGCGCTGCTGTACGAATTGTACGTCTTTGCTATTTAATAAACATTCTGCTGAATATTTTGAAACTAGTTTGGCTGGGCGCTGTTGCTGCCATAGGAAGAAAAAGCATCCAGTCAAATTAGTTTCAAAATATCCAACAGCTTACACGTATAGTTTTCATAAAATTGAGAGTCAAGGACCCTCATGTATCGATCGATCCCAACACGGGTGAAGTGTGGGTGGAGCTTATCTAAAGATGGGCGGGGCATAACTAAAACTGGATTCCAATATTTCTTAATCATTCAAACTTAAATAGATAGTATTGTCTCACTGCCTGCTTGCTCCTGCTCCGCTTACACGTTAAAAAAAACTGGCTTCAAGACGATTTTCTACGAAATGACCACATATATGTTTGTCACTTGTAGGTAACGCACTGAACATAAACATGTTTGTTCTTGTTGCATTGACAGAAACCGCATCACCGCCATCAACTAACCATTTAATTCAGGGACCTATATTTATAACTTCGTACAAGCATGTGTGGTCATCCCGCCTTTAACCCTTACCACTCTGATGTCAAAATTCTAAATTTTCAAGTTGACTTAAAACATGAACTGGTGTTAATTTTTCAACAAATATTGGGGAAGATGTTGTTGTCATAGACAGCCACCAATATTGTTGAAAAATATCCACCCGTTTCTTCCTAGCACTTCGTATCCCTTTCGCTACATAAGTCACACTTTTTAGTTTTCGATAGAGTGATTATTTGAGACACAAATGATGTCTTATTCCACTGACGTTATTAGCTCACTTGGCAGGAAAGACCCACAATGAGCTTAACCTATGTCATGGTGGGTGCTCGTCGTTCGTTCGTCTGTCATTTGTTATCTGTCCGTCAACCTTTTCCTCTAACTAACTTGTTCTTTAGAGCAACTGAACCGATTCCAATTAAATTTAGCCGAACTCATCTGAACAAGAACAAGATTGTTCAAAGGAAGACTGGCAGACAATATCGGCGACCATCTCGTATTTTGTGCTATTATAGAAACACATTTAATAATAACCGAAACGGCATGGCAATTGACATGGGACTAAAGAAACTCCATCTACGCATCATCTGAACTAAGTGTGTTCAGGAGATGTTATTGGTCTCTTTGTTCGGTGGCCATCTTGGATGAATTCGTTTTCCAAAAAATCACGTTTCCTTCGGAACAGTTGACGATTAAAGCATTTACTACTGGGCGGTCACAGAGTAACACCTTTCTTGCGGAATGAGCAATATTTTAATGATTAAGCCTTTTACAGCTGAATTATGCTTCATTCGCATCTACTTGTAGGTTTAAATGCCGACGATACTTGCTGTATTCTTATAATCTGAAAACAGTTTGTCTGGTAGTTGTTCCTGTCAATTCATGTATCGTATCTATTTTCTCTGTCAATCATAGATAGATATTTATTTCCACAATAGGCCATCGGCCCTTGAGTGCACATTGAACACAATATATACATGACGGATACTGTATATAAAATTCAATTAATACATAAGTTTAAGTATACTATGGCTGTATATGTTAACATTTAACTCTGATCTTGCAATAATTTATACACACATCCACTCAACCACACAGAAACGCACTCACGCGCACAGACACGCACGTGCCAGACACTCGAACGCACACCACCAACGCATACACACACGCACATGCGCCCATGCACACTCGTATACACACACGAACTCACACCCAATCATATACATGCTCGCAGACGCAATCCCACGTGCAGGTACTCCTGCGCGTGCGCACACACATATATGTCATATATGACGACATAATGCACTACATGACGTCATGAATGACTCGATTTGGTCCGTCATAAACGCATAATAGTTCGTCAGCAACAGCACCTAGTCAAATTTCTTTCAAAATATTCAACAGCATGGCATAGCTAAAACTGGATTACTCTATTAACCCATTGACCGATGAATATCAAGATTTATGTTAACACTTAACACTTTAATGACTAAATTTGTTTAAAAAATTAAAATATTTACTTATTGAACGTCCATTTGCAGACCAAGAGATGACTATTTTTGAAAATTTACCGCTGGAATGACTGGAATAGTCATCGCTTGGCCTGCATACGGACATTCCCCAGGACCACTAATGAGGCCGGTTTTGGCCGGCTTCGTCGTGAAAGGGTTGAACTGAATAATGCTAAATTGACCGCTTCACACTCCATTACCAGTGTCTATTAACCACGTTAGAATGTTAGAATGATCACTCAGTAATTAACCCATTTCCTGCTGAATGGCCAAATGGCACATTAACTCTCTTGTTCCAGGCGAGCGGTGCATACAGTGTTTCTCATAGCATCTAGACTTTGAGGCTCCAGAGACTCCACATCTAAAAATCTGGGGGTCCTGCCCTGAAATATCTGGGTCTCAAACTGAACTTTAGGAATCTCATACGTTGTTCCTATTCATGCTAGTACCATGGGATATGAATTAAGGGGTCCAATGCTATATTTTATTGGTACGTTTGTTCAAAAACCTATAAAACTAATTAGTATTTACAACTCATACACGATTTTCAGGGGTCCCATTGACCAACTGCCACAACTTTAAGGGCCCCAAATTGCATTTTGGGGTTATATACCCTCAAGGATACCCTTATGATAACCCTGGGTCCACACCCCCTGAACCACTAATGTCTAATATCCACAAATAAGTAACGTACCAAAATTAAATTTAACACGGTAAATGAAGTTTTATATATCGCTATAGCTGTAAAAGGTGGGTCCTTTATTAACTGTATGGTAACACATATGCCACTCACATCACAAAATTATCTTTCTTATATCATTCGGCCACGGGTATGGTCTTGAAGGTTAGGAATAGAACGATGGAAGTTTGATAGAATATTCCCCAAGACGATCATATGTAACCCGTCTTATGCCAAAGTAACCATTTAATGATCAAGCTTGCCTAAAAACTGTATCTGCACTGGTCTTGACGAATGTCCATTTACGTGCCAAGAGAACAGTATTAAAAAAAAATTGATAACTGGAATGACTGGCTCGGTAACCGAGCATGCAGTCATTCCAGTGATAAATTTCAAAAAGATACTCTACTGCAACACAAATTTGGAATTCTTTTGTAATTACACCTTTGATTGTAAGAACCCCCGATAACGCATCTTTACTGGGCCGATGCTGGGGCGATACCGGGCCGATACTGAAAGCATCGGTACGGTATCGGCCCAGAATCGGCCCAGTACGCCGCGTTATCTAGGATGGCTAAAAATGAAATCTGCAAAATGGCATTTGCAGTGTTCTCGAGGACAAAAATTGTAAACAGGGCCTGTATTTCTTTAAAAATCTTGGTTACCTGATATAAGCAGCATTTTGAGCGATTTGAGGAGGTTTTGACAGAATAGGGGTTGATACGAGGATCTATTCCATTCAACACAAATTCTGCGGTTTACCTATATGTATGTTATTTATATTGATGTGTTCGTTTTAAAAAAATAATATGACAAAACTCGCTCTGGAGTTCAGCATAGAGTTATGTACCCTTCCCACCGACGAGCATACCCTGATAATGCAGGCTGCTGGGCTAGGACTGGGCCAATAGGGGATCAATAACGCCAGGTATTGGCCCAGTACCGGCCAAATAACCTGTGCTATAATGGTAGCGGCTCAATGTCAAAGCAGTCATGAAATACATCGATCAGTTGAATAGATTAAAAATAGATTGTCTGAATGTCAGCGGCCTGGCAAATACTAGGTGGTCTAATATACCACGCAGATTGTTATTATACATTATTCTTCATGGCTGCAAGTTTGTGGTTCCCCGAGTTAGCAAGTCTATCGTGATATATTGTCTATTTATTTAAATTGTGATGATAGAAGCTACATAATGATATTTATTCTTGCATAATATTTTTCTATTATTGATGATATTCAGCTGGTCTTACGATTGTTAAAATGTTGAATAAATAAACAAAACTTGTGTATATGACCAAACGTTATGTCGGTGTTATCTGTTCACTATGAACCCCCCCCCCCACCCCCATCAGATACTTAGCTGACAGATTGGATCCCTCCATTGCGCATATATGTATGGTGACAGCTTAACCTTTTTTACGGCGACAGATGATGAAAATCTCGTGTCATGACAAATTAATCAATTTACACTTATTTGTCTAGACTTTTGTTGAAACCATGGCCTTGTTCTCATGATCCATATCTAAGGAATGACCACTCAAAGCATATAAATAGAAAATAAACCCATTTTATGTATATTCATCGAATGTTTCGATGAAAGTTCGATGGTGTTCTTGGCAATTCACCTTTCCAGCGTATCCATCGTTGATCTGACGTCATGTGACGTCATAATCAAGTAAACGGCGTGTGGGATGACGTCAAAATCATTACGTCAGAAATGAGTATATTAGGCCCGTCTTTAACTCTTAATAGTCCGGCACGTTGTAAGAATTGTATGTCCCTACTATTTAATAAACATGAATGGACCTTTCCAGTTTTAGCTATGCCCCGCCCATCTCTATCTAATCTTCACCCACAACTCGCGCGTGTTTGGATCGATCGATCTCTGAACTCTCTGACTATCAATTTTCAGAAAACTATACATGTAAACTGTTGACTACTTTGAAACTAATTTAACTGCGCGCGGTTGCTGCCATAGGCAGCCATAGGCAGCAACAACACCCAGTCAAATTAGTTTCAAAATATTCAACAGCTTACATGTATAGTTTTCTGAAAATTGATAGTCAGATAGTTCAGAGATCGATCGATCCAAACACGCGCGAGTTGTGGGTGAAGATTAGATAGAGATGGGCGGGGCATAGCTAAAACTGGAAAGGTCCATTCATGGGATAGCCATTCAACGATCTGGATCTGATCAAATCCTTGATCTATGGACTACTGATCCGATTTGGCTCAAATTATAACACGTGAAAGTTGGTGGCTGTTCCCTAAGATTTCACAACATTTGGCAGAATCCGGGAATATCCGAAAAATAAAAAGAAATGAGGAAAATTAGACAAATCCGGAAGTTGTGAAAAAGGTGAACAATGTGACAAAAATTGTAAGATGAAAGTCTGCAATCTCTGCTTGCGCTTGTTATATGTAAACTACTTCATTCATCATCATTTAAGTATTAACCCAGATTTGACTCTGATAGAACAATACTTTACATTATAGGAAATGTTATGTTGAATATTTGCCAATAATATGGCTGGGAGTTCTCTCTCCCTCCCTCACTCCACCCCCCCCCCCTCCCCATTGTCTCTCCCTCCCTCTCTCCCTACCACTCCACACACTCTCTCTATTTCGCCCCTTCTTACTTCACTAAAACCTCCCCCTCCTACTTCCCTTCCCTCCACCCTCCATCCATTTCATCCCTTATTCATTCACTCAACCATTTGACTCCTCCCCTTCCCCCGCTCCTGCCCCATCCCCTTCTCTCGCCCTCCCTCCTCTCCCTCCAACCCTCCCTCTCTGCCTCTCTCACTCCCACACCCCCTTCTTCCCGTTCTCCCACCTTCTTCCCTCCATCGTTCTATACATTTCGTCCCTACTTCCCTCCATTCCATCTGTTGCCCACCTCCCCCTTCCTTCCATCTCTCCCCTTTATAAACATCTCTCCCTCCACCACTTCATCACTCCCTCGCTCCCCCCCCCCCCGTCACTCTGTCCCTCCCTCCCCGCCTTCCCTTCCTTCTTCGTTCCTTCCCACCCTTCCTCTCTTCCTGTCTCGCTAGATACCTTTCTCCCTTCTGGACCAATCTCCCCTCTCTCATTCGAGAGAGAGAGAGAGAGAGAGAGAGAGAGAGAGAGAGAGAGAGAGAGAGAGAGAAAAGAGCAAAGTTCCCAGTCAGCTTAATTTCAAATATTGAACAGAACAAGGAAGGTGGGGTATAGATGGGTGGGGTGACTATACATCTTTGTACATGTTTATAGTCATATCGCTGTTTCCTGTCACGTTTCTTCTTAGAGAGTATCATCTGTACCATTTCATGTAACAAATCTCACATTAGTCTGTAAAACATCACCTGCACACACCATTTCTTCTCAACCTAACCGTATTTATACTACCAATAATATTGTACTTTACTTTCTATTTACATACATTTAACGATTTAATGACTAAATTAGGTCACAATATTAAAATATTTCCTCCATGAATGCCCATTTGCAGGCTAAAAAAAGTCTGTTTTTGAAAATTTACCGCTGGAATGGCTGGCTCAGTTATCGAGCCAGTCATTCCAGTGGTGAATTTTCAAAAACAGTCCTCTCTTGGCCTGCAAATGGACATTCCCCAAGACCACTACAGAGGCCGGTTTTGGCCGTCTTCGGCATGAAAGAGTTAACCAACTCTCTATGCCAAAAAACCATGCCAGCAAAGATCACACCCAACGATGACGATTATTACTAAATTATATGGTACTCACCATCACTACCGGTACCACCACCCGCACCAGCATCGTTACCACCACCACCACCACCACCACCACCACCATGGCAGCAACAGCGCCCAGTTAAATTGGTTTCAAAATATTCAACAACATGTTTATTAAATAGTAAAGATATACCACGCTTAGAACAACGCTTAGTCCGCTATCAATTAAGCCTCCGTGACAGACATAGCTACGTCATTTATGGCATACTTGAGTATGACGTCATCCTACACGTCACGTAGTTGATTATGACGTCATATGATTGATGGGTAAACTGAAATCCTCCATGATTGTATTGATATCGTAATGAAGGAGTGCAGGCATTACGTGAAGCATAGGTTGTGGTTTAGCCTATTTCCTTGACTCAATTATTACGGGGTGTGTGTGGTGGATGTGGTGTGACCTCGACAATAAACCAGATAGTGAACCAGACTATTTGAGACTTAGAACTAAAAAATCGAATGAATACATTTGTGTTTGGATCGGCAAAGCCGATGTCATGGATATTTTGAACACGAATTATATATAGTGTTTAGATACAAATACTTTATTTATAGCTTCGAGGTAAGCTAAGGTTTGCACGAGTTTAAGCCAGTACGGTATGGCCTACATCCCACGAGCAAGCAGGTATAATAGTAACCGGGATAGAAAACCGCGTTAAAAACGTGTACCGCCTATTGCGTTTTCTGTGTTACTACGTACTTATCCTTTAGCCAGCCACATTGCCTCAAATTAAAGACACACACGCAACCACGCAACTACGATGTTGCATGATTTGAACTAATCTTCTCCGAACCTGCTACCAGTTGGCAAATATAAAAATTATTCTTCGTATTTGTTCTTTTGCCATCATATCTTTATTCGATTACCAAGCAGAGCAGTCGACTGACAGTTTGGTAAAACGGTAACAGAAAGCAAAAATGAATCGCAAATAGCAATGTAACTATTAATATGCACTTCAATAATACGCACGGAGCCATGAATCTATTTTTAATAAAATATCTACATACCAGTGCCAAGCAATTACACAATTAGCGTACACTGGTCTAACCCCAGGGTGCTAGAATGGAATTCCCCCCGCCCTGTTTCTTTACGATTTGGAGAATGTATTTTTCTACAATTCCTGTGTAATAGATTGCAGATGCTTGTTGCGTCAAGGGGTTTACTATCATGCGTGCTCGTTGTAGTTTTTGTTGTACGTATTTAGTACTAATTAAGCTATGCTCTGCAATTTATCAATATATTTAAAGATAGCTAATGGAATCTATAACTTTGTGATAGGGATATGTGTGCATGAAATGCTTCTATAAGCGGCATAATGGACCTTTCCAAGTTTATCCATCCATCATATGACGTCATAATCAACTACGTGACGTGTAGGATGACGTCATAATCATGACGTCATGAGTGATTCGAAAAGGTCCGTGTTTAACGCTTAATAAGCCGACACGTTGTACGAATTGTATGTCTTTACTTTTGGCAGCAACAGCACCCATTCTAATTAGTTACAAAATATTCAACAGCTTCCCTGTATAGTTTTCAGGAAATTGATAGCTTGGGCATTCGGGGATCGATCAATCCAAACACGGCGAGGTGTGGGTGGAACTTAGCTAGTGATGGGCGGGGCATGGCTAAAAATGGAAAGGTCCATTGTTTACTGCTAGATAGTTAAGATTGTTGCGTACAAAGCTATCTTTCCAACAAAGTGTCTTGCGCTCAAAATTAGTATTGAAATATAAACTCCATCGTCGAATGCCATATGTTTAAGTACACTTTCTGCTATTTGAGTTTCTATTCGTAACATGTCTGCCATTCATAGCACATTCCAAAGCAATGCATGCATCTGGCTGATAATTGATTAATCCAGTATCTCAGTTAATCATATGACGTCGTAATCCATTACGCCACGTGTAGGTTGACGTCAAAATCAAATCCATCCTGAATAACGCGATTTAGTCTGTCATGAACTCTTAGTAATCCGTCGATATGTACGAATTGTATGTCATTACTAGTTCATAGACATTCTATTGAATAGTTTGAAACTAATTTGACTGGGCGCTGTTGCTACCATAGGAAGCACCTGCACCCAGTCAAATTAGTTTCAAAATGTTCAACAGCTTACCGGTATAATTTTTATAGAAATTGAGATTCAGAGAGTGCAGGGGTCGATTGACCGCAACGCACATGCTAAGCGTGGGCGGGGATTAGCTAGAGATGGGCGGATAATGGCTAAAACTGTATTCCCCTATTACTAGCCTCTAGTTGAGTACCTAACTGGTGTGCCGTTTATTAGCAGAAGCAGAAGACTACAGCCAGCATCTTTACATTTCTAAGAACGCATATACCTAGATAGTCAAAATCAAATAAAGGAAACACTTTGGCATCTTGGAGCACACCTCCATGATAGAATTCATCAGACCTAGCATTGAGAAGATGACACCCAAAGTTAGTCTAACATAAAAGTCTTATACCATGGAACATAACCACACCAACTTTCCCAGAGTCAATGTGGTTTGCAGGTACCTTGATGGCTGTACCTAAGCACAAATGTTAGGGCAGGAATATAGCTAAAATATCCAGAGGAGCAGAAGAGAAGATTTCCATTGACAGACGACTGCATTCCACAAACCCCAAAACAGAAGCAGAGGCCACAAAGACAGGTGCAATTCAAACCAGAAAATTGTACGAAAACCAGATCCAGCAACGTTGTCATTTTCACTGCTGCTTTGCCCGTGCTGGCGGGCATTCTGTTTGGTCAAGGTGAAGCACTGAATAAACTGATTTAATTTCTGACGTCCTTATGCAGTTCACACAGAGTCGTTCTGCAGCGAGGACATTCTCATCACACCCCTTCCGGAGATGAAATAATAGACAATTTGGCAAAGGAAATGCACAGCAAAAGAGCAGGAAAACAGGACGATAACATATACAAAGAAGCTAAGACAATTATCAAGGGAAAATAGTATAATAAATTGTTGATGCAACATCATCACTATATTAATTCAGACCTCTACCATGGGATGACAAGAGCAGACCAGCTGACCGGATTTTCGCTGCGATCATGACAAAGCGTGTTAAACCACCACATGCGCACATGGTTGATAATGGTCCCTTCCAGAGTACCCACCCATCATATGACGTCATAATGAACTGCGTGATGTGTGCAATGACATCATAATGAATGACGTCATGAATGATGTCGATAAGTATGTCACGAACGCATATTTGAAGACGGTCTATGGGCTGTTGTACAAATTGTTTGCTTTTACTATTTAATAAATATTCTGTTGCATATTTTGAAACTAATTTGACTGGGCACTGTTGCTGCCTATGGCAGCAACAGCACCCAGTCAAATTAGTTACAAAATAGTCAACAGCTTCCCTGTATAGTTTTCAGGAAATTGATAGCTAGGGCATTCGGGGATCGATCAATCCAAACACGGCGAGGTGTGGGTGGAGCTTACCTAGTGATGGGCGGGGCATAGCTCAGAATTGAAAGGCCCATTAGCGGGTCATCCCAGTGCATCTGTCCGACAGGAAGCAAGACAACAGAACACGTGCTGCAGGCCTGCCCTACATGGTCACTGGTCCAAGCTTCCAAGTAGCTAGATTACAGGAGCACGCTGCAACTCCCAGCACATGGCACCCTCTACCAGCCACCTCTGATTACGGTAGACACCATTTCCAGAGAACCTATTCAGCAATCAGGAGGCTAAGAAATAATAACAAATGTCCCGTAAAAACCCATTAGCAATAATTAGCTAACGAATTGCATAAAATAACATCGAAAATTACAAATACAATAATTCATGTTATAAACTCATATCCCAGCAACTGCTATATTTTGGCATTAACGGGGAATCGAACCGACAACCTAGCATCATAGCCCACAAACGCTTCCACCACACCAACGCCGCAAGACATCTTGTGGCGCTAGTGTGGTGGAAGCGTTTGCGGACTATGAAGCTACGCGTTTTCGCCGGTTGCGTGTTCGATTCCCTGTCAACCTCCTTAACAACAGTGGATCTCGAGTACACGACACTGTCGGTAAAACATTCTTTCACATATCTCTTAATTTTCGATTATGGTGTTTATATTTAAAAAAAGGAGGGGCTCCTTTCATTTATTACGACATTTAAATGCCACTAATGATAGTAATAAAATGGTTGATTTACTAGACTGGGTGTTCTCTATGGGAGCGGTGTGACGAAGAATGTCAGCCACATAGTCAAAGGCGTATAATTTGTTACGCTAAGCGGTAGACTATTGAAAATAAAGTCTATCAATTCCGGTGTCGTCTTTGTTGGAAGCGCCATAACCCGCGATTGACAACGTGATAAGTGGTAGTTGCAACTTGATACCTGCACATTTTATGCCCTTCTGCCTCAACTATGTATCCTGCGCTACACCTTACTGGGTGATTACTTAGCCATAATGACAGTTAAATACCTTATAATAAAATACTGAGATATGTTACTAGGCAAATGTAATAGTTTGTTTCCATACTCCGTAAACATAGCCACCTGTGAATATTCAAATCTTCACTGTTAACAATTTTCCATTTACAAAATCTATTTTTTTGTATGATTTTCTCCAAAGAACATAAATTCCTTAACCTTTCTAATAATAAATTAAAATTCAATTCAATTGTAACTGTCATTATCTTTCTCAGCGTTTATGCGTATGCGGTGTCATAGTGTGATTAGATAAACTTGGTCATCTTAACGGCAATTTATACGTGCTCACGCAATTATAGCCATATCTCTCATAGGAAAATGGCACTAATTCAGGTTTTAAACGACGAGTGATGAATACAATTTTGAACTCAATTAAGCCTTTGAACCTGAAAATCCACATTCGAAAATTAATTTCAAATGGCAACAGCTCCCTGTTAAATTAGTTTCAAAATATTCAACAGCATCTCTGAAATTGAGATCCTGGTTATTCATGGCTCAACGAGCTCTGATCTCGTTCAAAATGGCATTTACTAAACTCAAATAAGTTTGAGATAATTGGAATCACAATTAAGTCCCTTTATTCATCGATTTCCATAAACACCTACAATTGCTGGTTTACAAATAAGATATTATTGCAGCATATTAATAATCATAGCTACATTATTACAAAACAGGATATTATAAAATAGCGATTAAACGCCATGATTGTTTCCCCACCCCCATATATTTATAATAAATCGATGACATAAAATAAGCACAGTCACGATTGATTTCGCTATTTTATCGATTGTATATGACGCATGGTGCCAGATTAAATACCAATTACTTCCTTCTGAACAATCAATGCCCAATTGCCTTTTGTATTAGATTTGCATAGCGCCAATGATTGATGTAGAAAATCATCATTAATACCGGTGATCGAATTTCCGTTATTCGTAATAACAATCTTTTATATCAATGTTATTCGTTCGTTAATGTTCATCACCGTATAGCATGGCAAGTTTCTAAATCATTTTAACCCTGCGTGTGTCAACTTAACCCTTTAATGGTCAAGTTGGTAAAAAACGACATCTGCCGTGATCTTGAGAAATGTCTATTTGCAGGCTAAGAGAGGAATATCTTTGAAAATTTACCACTGGAATGACTGGCTCGGTAACCGGTAAGCCAGTCATTCCAGAGGTAAAATTTCAAAAATATTCCTCTCTTAGCCTGCAATTGGACACTCCGCTAAGCAAAAATTTAATCTTCTTGACCATTGCACTTTTGATGAATGTCCATTTGAAGAATAACAAAAACCTATTTTTTTGCTAAAATCTCGTTATAAATTTAGAAAAATACTGTTTTTGGCTGAAAGAATAAAAATTTCTTTGAAAAGTATTGGCAATTAAATGGTTAATTGAAATGAATAGTATTTTGAGCACTTTAATGCGCTGACACAAGGGGGGTTAGGCTTATTAAAATACCCGCCATTGCTTGCATAACTTCTTTATAAAATTGTCTTGATCGCTGACCTATGTTACGGATTAAGACATTGTTGTCGAGAGACAAGTTACAACAACATGGTATTATTTACAATGTACGAACTATTTTTTTTTGTTATTTCGAAGGTAAATTGAGCAGAAAGCTCCCAAATGGCCATGCATATCAAGTATCTATCTGCGTAACATAGACTTAAACAATGTTGTATTATTTACTAACACTTGATGATTCGATACTTATTGAATATTGCACAAAAGGCATTTATTAAGAACTAACTTGATAACTACACAACAGTATTAACGGTAAATACAACAAATGCCACAATTTGATTTATTTGATGGAGCAATTTGATCGATTTAGATTCCAGCGATGCAGTAGCGGATTATAATGGGGGCAACGGGGGGGGGGGGGCATTTGCCTTCCGGTCCCGGACCTTGACCAGCAGCCCCCCCAATTTTTTCTGTCTATTTTTTGAGTGGCGAATTATATGTTTATTGCATTTTCTCTTTTTACAAACGAGACTAACTGTCCAGAGATCTAGTTTTGTTTGTAAAGAGAGAAACTGCATAACAGGATATGGTACAAACTTGTCGATTTGTTATGTTCTACAGCATAAAATAGCTATAGTCATGTATGCCACACGCTATGCTATTTTGTCTAATACATCCGTCCAATAGTTTTCGAGCTACACACCTTTAAGTGGGTAAGAAACTCCCATAGGAAAAGCATGGGATTTTCAATATTGCTCTATGAACTGCTACTACACCCAGAGCTTTGATCGAATCACTATCGTACTTGGTCAGGATGAGTAGTAGTGTCGGGGTCAAAATGATACTACCTCCCTCAACTGGCCGCCGTTCGGCGATCCGCAGCCCCCACCGCCCTCTCAATCGCTGGAGCATAGGTTGTTGAGAGGGAGGTAGTATCACACTAGTTGAATGCCCATTTAAAGCCAAGGTCTTGACGTGGTGTCATGCTTCTCGGGTAACGACGGGTAAAGAGTAATACTGTCATGAAACAAAAAAACTAAAAAATATAAAACTCCTGCGCCACCTCTTCAGGAGAACCCCCGCTTATTATCCCCGGCTCTCTCTGGCTGGACTCTCTCTCTATCTCTGCAGGTTTTTTCCGGAGGTTCGCCGTTGCCCCTATTTTTTTGTCATTGTACCCTGTCACTAGTGCGTACCGTTTGAGAGATTTGAACCATGGTTTTTTATTAGAATTCAGCGCTGTTATCAACTGAGCCAACGGAGAACCGATAATTGGATTACAAATAATGATACTAATTGTTGTGCAATAATAGCAAACAGATCAATAACACACTGGTAACTACACTTGTGCAATAATAGCAAACAAATCAATAACACACTGGTAACTACAAAATTACAGTCTATAATATATACGTTATCTCGAAGTGACGTCAAGATCTAGAGGGACTGATAAGCGCAGCAATACAGCAATGAGAACACATAACTTGTCATCTATAATTACTAATGCGTACATGGCCGAGGTAGTTAAGGTGTGAGATCCTTGTTTTGTGTTTATTAGCAAACTTAAAATCACAGGTTCAAATCTCGCTATTACCATTTGTAGATAACTCGGTCATTTTTGGTCCGATTTTAAAATGGTAAACAGTTTTGAAATTCTCGCTTCATTCTGGTCCTAATCGGTGACAAGAACGCCGAGAATGAAGTGATTTCTCGGTACAATATAAGCATACAGCAATGAGACCACATAACTTATCAGCAATGATTACTAAATCTCGCTATTAGCACTTGTGGATAACTCGGCCATTTCTAGTCCGATTTTAAAATGGTAAACAGTTTTGAAATTCTCGCTTCATTCCGGTCCTGATTGGTACCAAGAACGACGAGAATACAGGGATTTCTCGGTACAATATAAGCATACACTCTCTCACACATAGTCTCCGTCGGTATCACATGACACGATGGGCCACCCACAGGTACTGATCGCCTTGTGATCACCACACATAATAGGTCTAAACGTCCATTTAGAGACAAGCATCCACATCACATCAACACGACGGTCCATCCCACAGGTACTGATCACCTTGTGATCACCACACACAATGATTACTGTTGCACAGCCTGGCGCTGTTACAAAGCAATTCGGCCTTAGAGGCTACTCTAAGGCCAAGACAGCTGACCTGCTCCAGATGATCGGACAGGCCCGTGCTGAGGAGTGGAAGAAGCGACTCTCCCGAGCAATGCAGATGGGAAGGTTTCCAGCACATACCAAAGATGATCCTTGGAATCCCCACAAGAAAGGGCAGCGGATACGTGAACTTCGTCAGTTGGACGAGTAGGTGACTGCTAGCTTGCGAGCCAAGACTGTAGCGAGGTGGAGGGCAGACCATCCACTGGAGCGCTTACCTCTCCTACACAGGATCACTAACTGAGTGATGAAGGGGCCGAGGTCTGAACCCTTAGCCTGGAGCATGAGGCAAGGAGGCGAACACATTCTCGACCAGCATCTCGGCGAAAGGGAGACAAAGGATAGAGAATGCCGGTCAGTATGCTGGACATTCTTCAGAGGTCTAGAAGGAGACCTCACAGCCCAGATCATGCAAAAGATCCAGCAGACTGTCCAGAATGCCTTCTACACTACACCCATACCTATCGCATCCGTCACATCGAAGAAGGTAGGGTGATGCTCTTCCACAAGAATGCTCCAGGGATCCCGTGGCTGAACACGATAGGAGCAGCTCAGGACTGGGTGGCAGCAAGAGAGCAAGCCCGCCTCGACACAGACAATATCGATCGACCCAACACCAAGTGGGCTTTCGTTCGATCAAACAACGTTGGGATCAGGGCTGTCATCGACCACCAACCTCTGCTTGGGACACGCCCCCTCCCAGATTGGCTACGACAAAAGAAGAGTATGACTACCCTCGACACCTACAGGGACAACATGTGTCTCTGGAGATGTCTAGTAGTCCACCGAGGAGCGAGACCTGATAGAAGTACAGCTCCTGCACGAGCGCTTGCTACACAGTTCTACGGCAAAACAGTACCTGATGTCCGCAAGACCTCGCTGGATCAGCTGAACAAGGTAGAGTTCTTCGCCAAGATTGGGATTCGCGTGTATGAACCAACTGAAGAGGGCACCTGGCACATGATCAGGCAAGCGGCTCACTACCGTGACACCATGACCATCGGAGTGTGGGACCACCATGCCTTCTACATCAAGAACATCTCCAAGCTGGCACATACACTAGTCTGCAGTCACTGTCAGCAGAGGTTTACAAAGGCATGCCATCTTCAACGTCACACTGATCACTGTACAGGCAGCAAAACCAAAATCGTGTGTTCTGGCGAGAATGTTGAGGCGCCACAGTCTGCGTATGAGAAAGCCTTCTATCCGCCCCAACCATCCAGTTCAGCGGCTACTCGTTGGGTCGAGTATGAGTCGAGAAACAGAGGCATACACATACACCATATAGAGTGTGGGCACGGTGGCGAGCATTGGATCGAGGGTGCACCCGTAGATGGTTATAATCCGACCACCGACACCGTTTACCAGTTCCATGGCTGTCACTAGCACAGGTGTCCACAACACCAGCGAGGTGAGGATGCCGAACAAAGATACCGCAAGACAGTCCTGAGAGAGGAGAAGCTGAGAGTGTCTGGATGCACGCTTGTGGTACAGTCGGAGTGCTGTATAAAACGCTGTCCAAGCGTCCCTATACAAGTTCGGACTGTCCCATACCCACACTTCATAGTTTACGACTTCGAAGCACTCCTAGATGGTATCAAGACTCATCCTACGAAGACTCTCACGATCGAGAGTAATCACATACCTATCTCTGTGTCAGTTAGCTGCTCCTTAGAGGGCGCCACGAGTGAGCCCACTCACCTCTGCAATCCTGACCCCAAAGAACTGATCAGAGAGTTCATGCTGGAGATCCAATGGCGAGCACCACCAATCCGGACAAGGGTTGGGGCACAGTACATACCAACAGACCTGGACAAGCTCCCAAAGCAACAGCAGCGACTGATCAACGAGTGGTGTGACCAAGTGCCTGTACTGGGGTTCAACTCTGGGCCGTATGACCTGAACCTCATCAAGAAGTACTTTGTCGATGAGCTGACTGACAGTACAGGTACAGTGAAAGTCTCCAACAAGGCTAGTCAGACCATGTCCCTCATAACACCTGAGCTATGGTTTCTCGATGTGCTGAACTACCTCGGCCCAGGAGTCTCGTATGTGGTATGGGTCAAAGCTTACGGGTGTACACAGCAGAAGAGGTGGCTCCCATAATAATGGTTTGACACACATGAAAAGCTCAACTATCCAGGGCTTACTGACTACTCAGCATGGACATCTAAGCCCAAGGGTACCTACCTCTTGACGAGAACAGAGTGGGAACAATGTAACCAGACATTCAGCGAGCACAGAATGCGAACAATCGCTGATTGGCTGCGATACTACAACAACCTGGATGTCAGTCCATTCATCGAAGCCCTAGAGCGGATGCGGTAGTTCTACACAGAACGAGAAATAGACATCCTCAAAGATGCGGTGTCTCTCCCAGGTGTGTCACTGCAGTACCTTCTACGTGGAACCGCTCAGCACATGCCAGATGTTAGCCTCCACTCGCCGGGCAAGGAGGCCTACGAGATGCTGAAGGACGCGGTTGTTGGATGGCCCAGGATCGTGTTCACCAGATACCATGAGGCAGGTGTGACATGCATCCGCCGGAGTGAGCGTGTCTGCCAATGTCTACTCGGCTACGATGCAAATGCTCTGTACCTGTCAACGATGGCCAACGAGAGGCCCTGTGGTAAGGAGACAGTGCGCCGTTGGTCCTGTGCCAGTGGTGTAGCCCGATTTAAGGAGGAGCGCCTATCAGACTGCTGGTTTGGATTTGCTGAGGTGGACATAGCGGTCCCTAAGGCTCTGTGGGCAAAGTTCGAGGGAATGCCCCTGCTCTTCTATAACCGCGAGATCCCGGTAGAGGCTGTCTCTGCTGAGATGCAGGCATATCTAGAGCGTACAGGGCAGAAGCGACCCACTACCCAGAAGCTGGTCGGTGCCCTCTCTGGCAAGAAGCGGCTGCTGTATGCACCGACACTCAAGTGGTATATAACCCATGGCCTGGAGATCACTGCTTTATACCGCACCATAGACTATGAGGCTTAGCACCCATTCGAGTGGTTCATGGAGAATGTTTCGGAGGCCCGCCACTCGGGAGATGTAGATAAGAGCAAAGCGCTCTTGGCAGATCTCTTCAAACTCCATGGCAACAGTGCCTACGGGAAGCTCATCGAGGCCCTAGGACGCCATAGGAACACCAGCTTCACGAAGGATGAACATGTGGTAGACAAGCCCCTGCGTAGTGCATGGTTCGAAGATCTTGAGGAGATCGGTGAGTCATACGAGCTCCAGAGTCACAAGCCGAGAATCACTATTCGATTGCCCTTCCAGGTAGGGATAGCCGTTTATGAGCTCGCGAAGCTGCGAATGCTGGAGTTCTACTACGCAGCTCGTGACAGCTTTGAGTACCTGCAGATGGACACTGACTCAGCGTATATCGCTATAGCAGGCTCCAACCTCGACGATGTCATTCGCCCTGAGATGCGAGTAGAGTACCAGGCTCATAAGCGGGACTGGCTAGCTTGGGACAAATGGTCTGGACGGACTCCGGGACTGTTCAAGCTCGAGTTCGAAGGCTCTCTTGGCATCGCTCTGTGCTCCAAATGCTACTATGTGGAGAGCGCAGTTGCAAGTAAGTGCTCAGCTAAGGGAATGTCAAAGCGGCAGAATGATGTCTTTTGGCAGAGGTTCTACAGTGCCCTACATGGCGGTGTGGACAGAGCTAAAAACCGAGGCCTACGCATGCGCAACCAGGGTATGGTGACGTATGCACAGGAAAACCTCAGACTCTCCGCTTACTATGATAAGCGCCATGTGCTGCCAGATCGGGTCCATACCGAGCCCATCGAGTATCATGTTAGCACCCTAGGAGGTGGTAGCTGTGTGTCTTCAGGGACTAGCTGAAGCTCTTCTACGACAAATGGTCGCCTAGGCACTCCGTGCTGGCGTGCCAGGTAGTACAGTGCAGGCCGCCCCTCCGCCTCCACATACCTGTCAAGCCTGTGAACATCTATTGACCAGTTAGGATCTGTTGCACGCCATCGACCGCCTTCCAGCTCACCAGGCTCATACAGGTACTGAACTATAGCATCAGGTGGTAGGCACTCCTCTCCCTTGTTCGCTTCTCTAGAGCTGTGACAAGCAGAATGTCTGATATCCTCTACCGGCTTCTTCCCGATTAGCCTGGTAACCTCGGCATTGGATCTCTCCACCACAGCAGGCAGCCCTCTCACCCATACTCTTGAACACTCACTCGGCACAGCCATTTCCTGGGCGTATTGGTGTGGGAACAGTCTCTCTGCCAGTGCCTCGCTTAACTGCCACACCATGTTTCCGCATGAGTGCTGCAGTCTCGCATCTGAACTCCTTACCCTCATCCACCTGCAACAATTCTGGCCACTGGAGGGGATTTTCCGAAGCTTCGTAGACACCCTGGAATGCCTGGGCCACCTGGACAGCTGACTTGTCTGTGAGGGGTCCTGCAGCCTTGTACCTGCTGGCGACATCGACGATGGAGAGGGCATACTTGTAGGTCTTACGACCAACCGAGTCGTGTTGAAGGAATAGAACATCTGCCTGGTGAACTCGGTTCGGGACAGTTTCCTCGAAATGGGAATGCCTGATGTGCCATGGACGAGGTCTGTATATCTGCCACATTGCCTGACGGCTGAGCCACTGGCTAACTGTCTCCAATGTGAAGTTGTGGTCCTTGCGACGCTCAGCATCGAGTAGTTGAGCGGGCTCACAGTAATATCCACCAGGATGATAGTAGAGTTCCTCAATAAAGACGGTTGATAAACTCCCGGATTTCATCACTGACGTCCACTCCCGTCCTGTCACGCATGGCCTGGGTGAACTCTAAACAGATGAACAGATGGCCGTCATTCATTTGACCATCACTGAAGACCTACTCGAATACCTCCGTACACTGGCGTCTAATCTCTGCTGGATCCTCACTGAAAAGTAGTTTACCGACCAACCCTCGGAAGTTAAGGGACTTCAACATATGGTAGCCAAGGGCCTGCGACTTCGAAAAACGTACCTACACCTGGGTGAACTCTAAGCAGATGAACAGATGGCCGTCATTCATTTGACCATCACTGAAGACCTACTCAAACACCTCCGTACACTGGCGTCTAATCTCTGCTGGATCCTCACTGAAAAGTAGTTTACCGACCAACCCTCGGAAGTTAAGGGACTTCAACATACGATAGCCAAGGGCCTGCGACTTCGAAAAACGTACCTACTCCTGAGGCGATGGCTGCTATGGCTTCAGAAATCGTCTCCACACCATGGAGAGCAATGTTGGCGACCGTCTCGCCAGCCAGTCTGAACAGAGTGATCAGAGCAACAACTGCTGCCAGCGGACCGATGGAACCTTTTATGTAAGTGCAATAGATTCCTTTCACTCTGTCTACTAGCTTGCGGGATTCCGGCGTGGTCTCCGCTACATCATCATACTCACCCGCGGTCTCCGCTACCTCGTAGTCATCAGCACCATAATCCTCCTCATCATAGTCCTCCTCATAGTCTTCCTCATCTATATCCTCGACTGGATCTTCATATGCCTCTGGTTCATACATATCCGTCGCTGGGGGATAGCTATATAGTAGCTTTAAACTGTAGTCTATGCCCTTGTTTAAGACTATGTGCTCGGCCTCAACGTGGGGCAGGGGTTTAACCCACTGGGTGTCAATCCAGACATTTGGAGGGGCTAACCAGCATTATGCACAACCCTAATGAAATGACATTTGGAGATCGAATCAACCGAAATGGTGCTCGCCCTGTGAGGATCCGCCAGGCAGGTGCAGCGCCGGGCTCCACGCCTCAAAGGAGTCCACCCTCAGCTAATGGAGGTCCCATCAACTCGTCTTGTGGAGCCAGGGGACGAGGATAGAGGGCTACTGGCCAACCGAAAGTGAGGACCAAACCCAAAGGGAACCCCAGTATCAACATCATGCACTGGAATGCAGAAGGGGTTACCAACAAGAAATCAGAGCTCGAACAGTTCCTGTACGAAAACAACATTGAAATCTGCTGGATCTAAGAGACACACCTGCAAGAAGGAAAACCATTTAAGAGCAGAGGTTACCAGATTTTCCGGTGTGATCGAAGAGAAAGAAAGAAAGGTGGGGTGATTACCTTGGTCTGAAACAGCGTGAATGCCAGCCAGATCAAAACCTTTATGGAAGAGGCAGAATATATCAAGATCAAGGTAACAACTAGCAACTCTGTAATTGACATTGCCAATTATTACTGCCCTAATGACAAGACTCTCTCACTTGACACAATCCAGGTCCCGGACTGCCACTTCCTCATTGCAGGAGACTTTAATAGCCAGTCCCAGAGCTGAGGAAACAGAACACTTGATAAACGAGGAGAAGACATTGAAGCATGGCAAGATAAAAAGCACCTTTTACTTGCCAACGATCCCACAGATCAGCCTAACTTCTACTCGCACCGGTGGCACTCGACAACAACGCCGGACTTGGCATTTTGTACAGAAGACATTCGCAGAAACCTCAGTAGAGTGGTCGGATCGCAGTTAGGAGGAAGCGACCACCGCCCAGTCCTCCTCTCTCTTTCTGGAAGTATTTCGACAAGTTCACCTCAACATCTAAGGTGGAACTACAAAAAGGCAAATTGGAGTCTGTTCGGCATTCATTCCAATGAGCTTACCCAAAATATAGCAGTAGAAGGGAGAAACATCAACAATGTGGTCAAGGAATTTAATTCAAGTATCCTCAAGGCTGCCAACGAAGTGATTCCTCGAGGGTTCAGGAAAAACTACCGCCCCTACTGGACAACAGAACTGCAAGCAGCTCATGATAAACTAGACAAGGCCAGAGAAATGCAGAGGGTAATCCCTGTCATGAAAACCAGTTCACTCTACAACAAACTAAAGCCAGGTATCTAAAGACCAAGCTGGAGGCCAAAAGAAGAAGCTAGAGGGAAAAGATGGCAGGGTTTAATTTAGAGAGAGAGACACCACAAAGCTATGGAGACTGACTAAAGCACTGAATGATGAGGGTGTCGGGGGAGAGAAGATTTCTCTTGAAGAAGATGGACAAACACTGACAGGAAAGATGGCTGCAGATGCCTTTGCGAAGGCATATGCAAAAGAAAGCAACATTTCTATACCACGAATACGTAAAAAAGAGGTTAGAAAAGAGCAAAAGGAAAGAACAGACACCAACACTCACGATGCAATGAAAGTTGACATTAGTTTAGCAGAACTGAAGAGGCTGTCCACCAATTGAAGAAGAAGAAATCTCCCGGGCCAGATGGAATTACGAATGAAATGATCCAACACCTTGGTAATGCATCTCTCTGCAAGTTGCTAGATATCTTTAATCTCAGTTGGACCAATGGAGAGGTTCCTCAGTGCTGTAAAGAAGCCAGAATGACTATTCTGAAAAAAGGGAAGAACAAGACGTAAGTGCTGAGCTACCGTCCTATCAGGCTTACAAGCTGCATATGCAAGACCATGGAGCGCATCATCAACCAGCGGTTGCAGTGGTACTTGGAGTCGGAGAACATTATAGTTTCAGAGCAGGCCGGCTTCAGAAGATACATGAGCACAGAAGATCAAACAACACATCTTGCACAGGTCATAGAGGACACTTTTCAAGCCAAGAAGGTGATGCTAGCTGCCTTTATCGATCTGCAGAAGGCATTTGACAAGGTGTGGAAGGATGGCCTCCTCGTGAATCGCCGGCGCACAGGCACTGGTGGCAACATGTTCCGATAGACCAAGTCATACCTACACAATCGCAGAGCTTGGGTGCTGGTGGATGGACAATCTGGACAGAATGTATTGCTGAGACAAGGGGTGCCACAAGGCGGAGTATTATCACCAACTCTGTTCATACTCTTCATTAATGACATTGTAGCAGAGCTGCCCAATGGGATCCAAGCAGCCCTCTATGCAGATGACCTCGTACTCTGGTGCACCGAGGAGTACACAACGACTGCCACATACAGAATGCAGCTCGCCTTGGACAGAATTACAGCTTGGGCCAATCGCTGGTCTATTACCATCAACAAAGTAAAATAATCAGCCATGCTATTCTCACTGTCCGCCAAAACCAAGGTTGGCAATCTGACACTAGGCGGTACTCCACTCGAGTACGAGGACCAGCAGACATACCTGGGAGTCACCTATGACAGAAGATTAATATGGAAGGAGCACACCCAGAACGCAGAGGCAAAGGCCAGAAGAAAGCTAAACATCATGAGGAAGCTGGCAGGAACAAAGTGGGGTGCCAATGAAAGGATCCTCAAGACCATCTACCTAGGTGCCGTACGACCACACCTTGAGTATGGATCCAGCTCATGGATGACAGCAGCTAAATCTCATCAACAGAACCTCGACAGAGTACAAAACCAGGCACGGCGCATCATCACTGGTAGAATGAGATCAACACCAATAGAAAAAATGGAGCAGACAGGAGGCATCCCCCCACTTAGCAAAGGAAGGGAATGCAAAGCACTGATCCAAGCTGCAAAGTTCAAATCGTTCAACAACCACCCGATGAATATCAGGCAACAACTGTCATCAGGAAGACTTAAAAGATCAAGTTTTGTGAAAGAGTCAAAAGCACTTCAAAGGAAACACCAAGAAATGTTGCCAGCACAAATAGAAGACCCAAACCACACCCTTGATCCTCCACCCTGGGAAAACAAACTAGAGAGCATAGCTATTCGCACCACAGTACCTCATCTCACAACCAAAGATGAACACAGTGATGTGAGCATGAAGGCCCTGACCCTAGCCATGCTGGAAGAAATGTACCCTCAGGAGACATGGATAAGGATCTACACAGATGGATCAGCCAAAGATGCAATTAGGAGCGAAGGTGCCGGACTGCACATACAGTATCCAAACGGACAACATGAGTCAGCAATACCGACAGGCAAACACTGCACAAACTACAGAGCTGAAGTCGAAGCACTGGTTCATGTAGCTAATACCATCAGCAGAACAGCAGACCCTATTGCACAGATTGTCTTTTTATCTGATGCCCGCTCCGTCCTTGAGGCTATCACCAAACGTAAGCTGCCACAACTTGAAAAGGCACTACAAACCATCAAATGCTTTCGGATAGCACTGCAGTGGATCCCCTCACACTGTGGAGTCCAAGGAAATGAGGAAGCAGACAAGATGGCAAAGGTGGGTGCAGAAGAGAATCAGACAGAAAACATGGTTACCCATACAGAGATGAAGACTGCCCACAAGGCATGCCCCTGCAGAGAGGGCCAGTACCTTAAGCACTGCTACCTATTCCCTTGGCCGACTGCGTGGTCCTCCTATGCCCAACTATTTCACTGGGGGTGTGACTAGTAGGTTTAAGCCGTGTATATAGCACCATGACTCTGTCACTCACAGACATAGAAAGCAAAGAGCTAGGCGATCTTGCTCACTTGGGCAAGGCACGCCTCGGTTCAGAGGACACCGTTGCCCCTATCTCCTTCCTAGACTTCGATGAGAAGGGAGACCTGCGGGAGGTGCAGAATTCCCCGATCTGCAGGCGAAAGAGCTGGTGCAGGAAGTACTGCCGTTTAGTCTCCCATATATAGACGAGGCTACCGCCGACCAAGTGCTAACCATCCTCCGAATGCATGTCTGTACCATTCGACAGTAGGCCGGCCGATGGTGGCCAGGTGGTGCTGATGATTGCCCCATCAGGACATGGGGAAACATCATGCTGCGGGCTCTCCTGGCCGAACATCTACACCCTCAATACATCCTTCTGGTGGGTGACTCCGCCACTGAGGCGGTTGACCGCAATGATCAATGATACAATGGCCCAATCACCAAGACGCAGAACCTTCAACCACTGATGGAGAAGCTGCTGGCAGCCCAACTGACAGAACAACTTGTTCTAGTTATCGATGACCCTGCAAAGAACTAGAAGACAGTCACCTACCTCAGCAACATCACCAGGCACATCCGGCACACAAAGATAACTGTCCTCATCCTCTTTCAGAAGTGCACCCGCGGGATCTCACCATACATCCACCACAATGCCCGGTTGCTATACTTCAGCTCCAAGTGTGGACGTGCCCTGCTCGAGACCATATACGACAGCTTAACCCTCAAGGAGACCAAAGGGGACTTTATCGCAGGTGTACAGAGGGCAGCTGAGCTGTATCACTTCATTTCCAGCAACAAGGAGACAGGGGAGCTGTCACACTTCAAGCCATCTCTGGAAAGGCACAGACCTTCACCTACAAGCTGAATCCAGCCAGGAAACTAGCCTGCTCTATGCGTCATCGCTGACAGACTGTCGCAGCTGCCGCAACTTTTTTTATTCATCAGAAGGCTGCGCGGTCTCCGCTACTTCGTCCGTGGTCTCTGCTACTTTGTCAGATGCTTGAGGAACTTCGTCAGAAGCTTGAGGAACCTCGTTAGAAGCCTGTCGCTTAAACTCTATCCACTGAGGGTCAGATGGTAGGACTCTCTTGTTCTGGAACTTCCCACAGAAGATCCACTTTGTACATGCGTGACGAGCATCTGACTTGCGAGTGGATTTGATCAGGTAGTCCTGGTAGTTATCTGGGAATTTCAGAAATGCTGCCAGATCACTGGCCAAACTCCTGTGCCATTCTTCGTTGAAGATGTGCTCAACAGCCTCCATGCAGCCAACAGTGAACCCCTCCTGAGTACCTTCTGCATGTCCGGTGTCATGGCTCTCTGCTACAGCGGCACTGACTTCCTCCCTGAAGTAGTTATTTGCTCCAGACTGGAGGCTATCCAGCATCTCTCACTCTTCCTGGCTATGGAGGCTAAATACGGCAGCCCACTTCCCGACCATTAGTAGATCTTTGGGGTCGACCCTAGGGTTAGGGTTAGAGATCTGCTTCCTCGAATACCTTATCATTGGCGGGGGTATCGTCGAGCAGCTCCAGCGAGCTAAAGGTTTCTACAAGGATTGGGAGTATCTGTCAGATGTGTTCCAGCAGTTGCAGACCTCCATGGCCTCACCTGACTCAGAGCTCAACAAGGCTCTGCGATACTACAAGCTGGAAAAAGGATGCGCTGTGGAACCATCCAGCCCTTGCATGTGCATGTTGGCAGCGTGTATAGGGGCTGTAGCGCAGGCCAAGCTGGTTCAGTGTCTCACCGTGGTCCCCACTGCTACGGTAGAGAGTCATGATAGTCTTATAGCTGATTTGCGAGCGGCAGAGTAGGCTGACCCCGAGCGCCACAATAGCTAGGCCTGACAACACTCATAGAGCTACCACGGGAAATGGTGTCGTGTCGACTGGCTGCAGTGTTGGTGTCGGAGCTGCCATGGGAAGCATCGTGTCGACTGGCTGCATGGTCAGGGTCGGAACGACTGGATGGCCCATACTACACGTAGGTGCGTTGATAGCAGTGTTGAAGCCGAAGTGGAAACCGGGGGAACTCCCCTCGACTATCATGTTGTTATAGCCCCTGACTTGGAGGTCCTCGATGATCACGATCATGTTGCTCGGAATCAACCGTAGGTGTTGTGAAATAGCAATGTCAAGTTTGTGACGGGCCTTCTGCAACCCCTGCTGGAACTTAGCAATAAGACTACATGGGTCTGCCACGATGATCATATCCTCAACGAGACTGATGAACATGGCGTGGACCTCTGCTCCGCTGACACCATCTATGGAATGACGCAGCTTGGTCTGTGCTGTAAGGAGGTAGTAGCACAGTGCTTCCAGGGACTGGCTGATCCAAACGATCCCTGCTGGTGTGAGGCCTGAGGTGGTGTGTGAGACAAAGTACTTCCACACATCCAGATAGTCCTGTCGCAAGCCAGTGATGTGCATATTTTCCACCAGAGCTCCAGGGTCGGAATCTGGATTGAACGAGAATGTCGCTGTCTTCTGGCGGCCTACTCATTGGGGTGTTTGATAGGGCAATCCTGAGTAGTCACGTCTCGGGTCACCGTACATAACCCCTAGGCCGCTGTTGTCACCACCATGCCACTGACAGTCTGGGTGAGCGCTAAACTTTCTCTGTAGTCTGCTGGCCGCTGAGACGCTATGACTGTTGTGCTGTGGGTCGAAGTCGTTTGTATCAGGAAGGCTTGCACCAAGCTCATGGAGGATTCGTCGCACCGTGAAGTACACGTGGAATCTGAGACAGCTGGCGATGAGCACAGCTTCAGGAGTACCAGAATAGGAGTGAAGCAGGGTGGAACTTACTCCACATCCTGCCGTGGCACACCACGCGGCAAAGTTCAGCTGCTGATTTCAGTATGAGAGGCTTGGAGCAGCCATCCAAATATGAGCTTGCTTAGCATCCTTGATGGTGATGGGGGCAGTTGGTCAGCGGTCGTGGGTTGATGGAGAAGCTGGTTTGGGACCGTCCATCCACTGTGATGGAGACCGGTGTTAGCTCTGGTATATCATCCAGTAGACCTCTCAGGCCAGTCAAGGGTGTACCCAGGTGGGGCGGTTGGCTCTGGATGACTGTCGTGAGGTTCAGTTGGAAGGCCATCTATACTGGTGTTCTTAAAACTACCGTACAGGCAGCACACTATTTGTAGTCGTCTCGACTCCATAGACCGGTAGGGTGACCTCGCCGTAACATCTCGTTTTTTAGCTCCTCCATATCAACCCACCCGCTGGAGCCTTTGAGGTATTGCTGTCGCACTTTAGGTTTCTCCTTGCGGTACAGGGCTTGGACCTTCAATATATGGTGGTACTCTTCATCAGTGACCTGGCCATCCTCGAGAGCGTTGCTGACAGACTCGTCGATCATCCGTAGCATACTCTGTGCCAGTGTCACGTACTTGGCATGCTTCTCCAGCCTCCTTGTGATCTGCCGCTGCCCCACCCCCAAGCCCATGGCCAAGACAGTGGCAGCTAGTGTCACGCCACCGAGCGGGATGGCGACGAGGGAACCCACCCCTGTAGCGAGAGTGGCCACAGCGGCCATACCGGCACTGGCTCCAATCACATCCACAGCAGTGGGTGTACGCGTGAGGACGTTGTATGCCGTATATTGCCTACACGTTCTGCTGTACTTTTCTGCCTCATGGACGAGGTTCTGCCTGATGGTATCTGGAGTCGCCAGTCCTAGATGGTACCGCCCTCGTCAGCAGTCAGAGAGGGGTATAGTTCTGGTTGCTTCTGCCACTCTGATTTTGCCGTAGTATATCTGGAGGCTTAAACCGGCATCACCTGCAGAATCTGCTCATGAATCATGGAAGGGTTCATTTTGGAGAGCCCGGCGAACCATACCAGCTTGTGGGTGTTGAGACAGACGTCTCTTAGACAGTGGTCATCCAGCACTATGTCGGGTGCCAGTAGCTTTCTGAGACGTGACATCTGGAACTTCACATTATCACCAAGATAGTAGGTCCGCCGCTGGAGAGCTTTCTTGGTCTTACACTTCTGCGCCATCTCCTCTTCCAACTGTATGACCTCTGGCTCATCCTCGTCTGAGAAGACACCTGGCTCATCCTTGTCTGTGAAGACATCTGGCTCATCATCGTATGTGAAGACATCTGGCTCATCACCGTCTGTCAAGACTCCTGCATCCCGCTTACTCTTCTTCAGGAGGTCCTGCCAGTATTTGGAAGCTTCACTGTTCCTTCGCCCGCTTGCAATGCTCGCTTTCTGTTGATACTGGCTCTCCCGCTGTAGTCGCTCTCCTTCTTGTTGCAGTGCGAGCATCTGTTCGTTTTGTGCAGAGGTCATGAAGGGGCAACCCTCTTTCATCATCGCAGCAAAGGTCAGATATTCCTGGTATGATATCATGTTGTCATCAGATCAAGGAGTAATAAGAGTGTAAATTCTAAATGGGCATCCGATCTCCCATCCGTGCTGGCATATATGTTAATGGAAGGGCTGTCAAACAGGTGATTTATAGGTGAGAACAGGCTAGGACTGATAGCTTTTCATAGGTTCCTGTTGGCACCTGGGAGATACTCTATCATGCCCCAGCCGACTTCTACCAGAGATCTGCTGTGTGCGCTGCCCGGAGATTGATGTAGCACATCAGCGTGTATGTATGTTGTGCCCCGCTGGCGCACCTCGAAGAGGACCCATTCTACACGGTACTATACCACCCCTCTCCCCTCTAGAGAGGGCGAGATTACGTTCTCACCACCGGAGAGCAGCAGTCGGACAATTGACATGGTTATATGTCTCGTTTAAACCCCTCCTATATAATGCTATGGAACCCATATTTGCTCACTCGACTGGTCTTGCTGACCTCGCAGATGTGTAGGCAGTTGATGCTGCCAAGGTAGAAGAGAGCGATGGCAAGTCATTCGCCCTACAGTACGAAGCACGCTCAAAGGCATTCTCCTTCCACCCAATTGGTGGTGATGGGGTGGAGCTGCTCACAGACCTCAAGGATGTGACGAAGGCGTGCCTGTGTCACAACATAGATGGCCACAAGATCGTGTTTCGGTACGATTTCCCGAAGAGGAAGTACATCCTCGAGCCGTTGATTGAGCTCTCGGATACAGAGGTGGCAGACATCAACGCCCTAAATAGCGACCTCAGCTTTCATCTGGTCAAACCCGATTCGACCGGTGCCCCGCCGATGGCCCGTGATGGCCTGCTATTGACCTTGGAAAAAAACTGCAGTTCATATTTGAGAAGAATGAAGTGTGGTACCGCGCTGGACCTGGTGGGTGACTGGTAAACATGTCTGCCCCTATATAGGCCTCCTGCACTCATTGACATAGAGGTTACTCTCCTCTCCACCATTGTGAAAAAGGATGGGACAGTTCGAAAGCTCTACAATCGGGGATCATCCTTCCTCACCTACATAGGTGAAGGTTTCTCCCTGACGAGGGTGGGTCACCGGATCGGGGTTACAGGTGGAAAGCTCCTGCTGCGTCGTCCATTCGATGGACCAGATGAAGCTGTTAACCTCCAGGAGTGCACCCTACGGGTAGATGGGGTGTCACATGTCTCCAAAGTCAAGGGTGTTGTTAAACTGCTTCAGCGAGTTGGACTCACTAGGCCGCAAAAGACTCATATAGTCCTAGAGCTACGTTTCTTAGCCGGCGGCAGAGTGAAGCAGCTAGCCCCTGCCACTGAGGGTATGAAGATCACTATCGATCTGGATGGAACAGGGTTCGATCTGGCACATATATTTTTCTATGGGTTCACTCTGTTCAGTTTAACTCTTCATATATGGCCATGATTCTCATCATACTGCTCGCTGGCGTCTACAGCAGTGGCACAGGGCGCTGAGACTGCCATAATATTGGATGCCCAGTACAATCTTTGGGTCGACAACTTGCGGAGAAACATTTACGACCGCTTTCACCCACCTAAAGAGATCGAGTCTGTCTGCCACTTCTAATGGGGTGGAGAGGGTAGGCCGTGGTTGTCTGCTGGAGACCACTACTCAGCATCAGATTCTCTGCATAACATGTGCACATGCCAGAGTCTGTCGTGGTTCATATGCTAACCACTTTAGCCTCCTCACAGGCGAGCGTTGTCAAGGTAGATGGAAGCCTCTATGGGTGGTCCCATCATACCGATGCGACTCTGGCTGAGACTACGTGTTTTGTCTGAGCCTACACATAATAGAGAGAGGCCGGCCACTGACCGGTATCATGAGGAGGTTCTCCCTGACAGTGGGGTCCGCACGGGAGTTTTATTTCCATGTCAGTAACTCCATCTCGACCACGAACATCACATGTCTCAAATTCCTATGCCCCAGGTATTGAGAGGGCAGTGTGGGGCCGCGGATCGCCGAACGGCGGCCAGTTGAGGGAGGTGGTATCATTTTGACCCCGACACTACTACTGGATGTTATCGTTTGCGTTCTGGATGTGCTGATCGATCTGCAGGGCAGGTGCCCAAGTGGAAGGGTACTGCCAAAATTACCAGTTTTCGGTTGATGGCAGAAATTAACTCTCCTTCATCAGAGAAGGTCAATGGACAAACTAGAAAATACCCTTGAGATCTTCTCACGTTTCCATCATCCCTTTATCCCAGGCCCAGGTATAAGGGTACTCTTAGGTTATCAAAATAGCAATTCAATATTGATATTTGAACTACGATTACACATAGAGTTTTGATCGAATCATTACTATACTTGGCCCCGAATGTTACACCAAGAATCCTGAAGGTATTGATTGGTCTGCGTGGCAGATGCCCAAGTTGAAGGGTACGCCTTGGGCATCAAAATTACTAGTTTTCATTTTAGGCCGAAACAATCTGCTTTTCATCAGAGAAGATCAACGGACATATTAGATGATACATTGTGACATCCTTTCATGTTTTCGCCACCTCACAGATCCAGGTGAAGGGAAGCTCTTGGGCCTGAAAATGACAAGTTTTAGTTTTTGGCATAGATTACACCCTACCCCACCTTACCCATATAGAATGATTGAGAGTCTTAGATTGAATGTCACGCATGCCAGATCCAATGGTGATGGTTTTGGAGTGATCTGACTTCAAAGTCAAGATCACCCTGTAGAGTCATAAGATACCAGTTTTCGTTTTTGACAGAGAGATTACCTCCCTTTACACATACAAGATCATTAAGAGTCTTAGATTGAATGAACTGTTAAATTCTGAATCCATGGCACTCCACACAAACTTTGCACATTTCTCGGTTATTTGACACTTCAAGGCTTTTTACTTGATTTTCATGAAAACTTTACCAATGTTATATCACGCATGCTGGATCCAATGGTGATGGTTTCGGAGGGATCCAACCTCAAGGTCAAGATCACCCTGTAGAGTCATAAGATACCAGATTTCGTTTTTGACAGAGAGATTACCTCCCGTTACCCATACACGATGATTGAGAGTCTTAAATTGAATCAATTGTTAAATCTTGAATCCAAGGCACCTCACACAAACGTTGCAAATTTCTCGGTTATGTGACACTTCAGAGCTTTTTCCTTGAGTTTCATGAAAACTTTACCAAAAGCATATCACGCATGCCGGATCCAAATGGTGATGGTTTCGGAGTGATCCGACCCCAAGGTCAAGCTTACTGCTTAGCTATCAAAGTTATTCGTTTTCTTTTTTTTGGCCAGAAATCAACTCCACTTGCTCAGAAATTTTCAATGGTCATGTAAGAAGAGTCGTTATACTATTCCATAATGGCCAGTCATCGCAGATTTAGAGTTGATTCAGTAAGCGTCTTTTCCTTTCATCTCACATCGCTGTTCTACACATGGGACGTGTTCCACCCCACCCACCCCACCCACGCTCTTCCGTGTCGCCCATCTGAGTACACGATATCTTTGGGTTTTTTGCAAGTGTCTCCGATTTACACACATAGTGTTATCTTGTCTGGCAGCGTTATTATGTCGAATGACATTGAGCAATAGTATATACATATACAAGCTTCTAAGCTAAAGAATCACAATTTTAGCATACATTTTCTGGTGGCATACGCTTTAAACAATCTTTTTCCGTAATTAGGTACATTATTCGTGACCACTGACTTCCACCCGTATTGCCCGTTTTACCCAAAAGAGATCAAGGTTGATGAATGGACATTATTTGGAGAACCCAGCCGTGGGACTATGCAGTTTTTACAATCACTCGCTTTTAGATCACTTGCTTCCCTTTCAATCGAGTGCTCACATCGCAGCATTCCTAGTAGGAAATTTAGCATGACCTTAGTAGCAGGTATGGGCTCCATCTGTAGTTGAGACTGAGATATAGATCCCACAGATATTTAGATGTTACAAGATTTGATCTATTTAACGCTCCCATTAATGTATAGAATACGTGCATAACCGGTGCTATATTTCCGCATTAATAGTGTCATTATTCTAGTATTCGATTTTCATACAATACATAATGAGTTTCTGTGTATCTATCGCCTAACAGATCACAATTCTGTCTAAGGTATCCGCATTTGCTGCCTTTAATAGCTATGGACTCTTCAGCGGTATGCGGATTTTACGACACACAGTAGTTTTAGCTCCATTCTTTCGATGCATCTAGTCCAACTTAATTCACTGAGCAACGTAGCGACAAGGATGGATTTGGTGTGAAAGATAGGTTGTCAGTGCAGATAATGTTGGACGGTGCTATCTTACAGCTTTTAAATGTTGCTGGATGTGACTTTAGTCTCTCAAAGAACGGAATGCTTCTGTTATTGACGAAGTGTGTTGATGATACAGCACCTTGACCTTGGCTTGACGTATCGTTTAGCCCTCAGTAATGAAGCTGGACAGATTATCTTTCGACTTAGCGACTGAGGTAATGTATGCGTACATGCTTTCCAGAGACTATCTGCAATGCCTTGATTTAAAATAGCAATGAAGGAATCCTGTTTTAGCAATGCCACACCCATCGCTAGCTAAACTCCACCCACGTGTTGTCCGTGCCGGGATGGATCTCAATTATCAGAAAACTATACACGGCAAGGTGTTGAATATTCTGACCCTAATTTGCCCTGTTGACTTCATTATCCTTTTTGCCATCAGCTATTCTTGTCTTCCCTCCATCCTTGTGTTTGTCAAAGGAAGCACTGGTATTTTCATTCATTTCTCCCAAGTCCGAGCCTAAACGACTGCATGCATGGAGACGCAAAGCACTTTTAGCGCATCGGCCTTCAACGTTATACCAATATCCCCACCGGGAGCATGGGCGTACCGCACGAATGTTGTCTCGCCAAACACGTCACTCCAAATATCATTCCACATGCCACGCTGGTAGGTCATGACATGATCTCCCTTCATGAACCGAGTACGAACCTTTTTTGGAAGTGAACCCATGGACTGTACATAGCACATGCCATATCTAGAATAGTGCACGTGGCTATCTGGAAAGAAGTGTGTAACCACTTTTCTAACTCAGCTGCCCATCGCACTCTTGTTCCGCCCTTACAAACATCATAATAATGAAAACTGGTTTGACTAACAACTATCTTCTTGCTGATTTTGGGCAGTTCTTCTAGAATGTCATGAAATCGCCCTTTGCCTCTACCAAGCGGTCATAAAACACCTCGGATTAATCCTCAGCAAACATACATAAATGCTCGAATGTTCTGCGGATACGTTTTCCCAGTCAGTGGTTATTAAAGCGCTAAGGGGTGCCGTATCCACACTAATCCATTGCTATAGATATCACAATCATTATAGCTTATTGCATAAATGACAGCTATCATGAACCGACAAACAATAAGGTTTCCAATAATGTAATTACAGAACGACCTTATGAAGGGGTTTCTGGATTCAATGATCTGTAAAAGCTATATATATAATCATTATACTAGATTTAATAGAAAGCAAGTTAGAGCCACACCAGGAAACAGCGCGCAGTTATTTGCGGCCTAAAGAATTGTTTCAATGGATTCCCCGACCCTTAAAACCTGTATCTAGTCACCAAAATTATTATCCTAGATTTAATGTGAAAGAACTTACTGCCAGAACATCACGTAGCGGCCATCTTGGACGCCATCTTGAATTTCTCAAAATGCTCAAGGCTGTCCAAGATGCACCGGGAAGATCTTAACCATGGGCTATGCAAATCTATCAAACGAAAAACTATATGCGAAATTTCCAGGTTTAGGAAAATATCCCATTTGACTGCCGGATTATTGATTTCAGAATCAAATTAGATGGACAGAAAGACGCACGGACCAATGGATGGATGGACGACCTCATTTCCATACCTCAAATAATTCTCATCTTCAGTAGTGTCGGGAGATTAAAAAAATTTAATTCTTAGTCGTATTGTGATATAAAGAACCATTAGAAATTTAGGATTTAAAAAATAATGCAAAATACGACAAAAACCGCTAACTAAAAAGTATGAAATTTTCAGGTCACTACCACCCGTATAATTTGGTTTTGGCATCCGGAAAAAAAAAATGTTATCTCCTCTTGTGCCAACAGCGCCTCAAAGCACACAAAAATTTTATTTATATCAATTAACCCTTTAATGGTCAAGATTTTACAAAATTTACAAAAGTAGCTTTCTGTTGTCGTGCAAATAGATATTACCCAAGACGACTACAGGCGCTGTTTTTTGGCCGGCTTGACCATGAAAATGGTCAAGAAAATCCAGTTTTTCTTAGCTAGTGTCTATTTGTTGGCTTAGAGAAGACTATTTTTGAGAATTTACCATTCGAGTGACTGGCTCGGTTACCGAGGCAGTCATTTCAGTGGTAAATTTTTTAAAATCATGTGAGCTTGGATGAAAAAATGGACATTCCTCAAGACCACTACATAGTCCGTTTTTTGGCGGTCTTGACCATTCAAGAGTTAAGTTAACACAAATGGGGTTACGAGGATATACTTGCAAGATTATATATTAAAAAAAATTTGCAAGGACCAGAACAAGAACTCAACTTTAGTGCCTTTTTCCAGATTGGCTACTAGAGCAACAGGTCAATTGTTTGATGGTAGTAACGCGTGTAGTCTCGGACCCATGCTGTTGAGGTAATACAAAAGAAATAGAGTGAGCCGTGTAGCTTCTTAAGGTGACCATGCAGAGAAGTCAACAGAGGTTACTAACAGAAGTTACTATATGTATGACTACTGTATTCTGCGGCTGTAGTAGTAGAAACATCATACAGCTGCTGTCTTCTTCGTCTTTAGCTTCCTCAGATCCCTTCTTGATTTGAGTGTTCCGAGTCCTGCTTTCTTGAGGTCACCTCGCAGCACGCTTAGCAGATGCAATGCCGTCCTCTCCTGGCTTTGTATTTGCTGGCTCCGAGTAGGGCGAATTCCAAGGCTGGTTTCTATTCTGGCATCATTAGCACATGGCCAAACATAAGGTTACGATGTCGTCACAACATTGAGAACAATTCGTTTTTTCTGCTATGGAATCATTTCAAAGAGAAATATTTAAAATGTGCTAGCCGTCTATTTATGAGTTATATCTTTTTCCTACAAGAAGCTTCCTTCCCGAAATAAACGGCAATATGATTGGCACGTTTATGTAATAACCCCCCCCCCCCCTTCCCCCTCCCCGGGGCCACCGTAGGTGCTCCGAACAGGGAATGCTATATTTGTGTTAGACATGCGTGCCCCGTCAGATTCTCATAGCCAAAGTATTTCTGCAGGTATGATATGGAATATTTGAATATGTTGAAACTAAGTTGACAGGAACCTGTTACTGCCATATGCAGCAGCAGCAGCAAATTGTTACGATATCAGCCAGTTTATTTACCCGAAAATCATAATTTCCGTTATAATTCATCTATCAATATACAAACATATAACAAACACCAGATGCAGTTTTAAACACACGTATTCTAGCCCATAGACTCATACTGTAATATCAATATGTCATTACACATTTTGTAATACCGAAAACGGGTTACAACATGCAGCTGGCAGCTTAAACGACGCAAGGTGGTCTTCATAATATCATTAGCAACAAGAGAACTTGACCTGTACTTGGCCAATACTGGACCTTCTTCGCCCGACATTGGCCAAGTACCGGCCCAGTAACATGAGTTATGGGGTGTGTGCATTGATTCCATTACAATTTAAATGCGCATATGCCATTCTATATGGATACTAATAAATTTATGAGCCATTTAAATATGCACACAAAACGGATAACATAAACATGTTATATGTAGGCTGAAATATCAAGTGATCTTCAAATGGAGCTACAAGGTAATGCTTATTTAACACGAGTGTGCTGCCACAACCACAACACGCAAATGCCTATTGATGATGGTGAGTGAACGTGTTCAGCAGCTGGAGGAATGAAAACTTCTTTGAGCTGCCATTAGTTTGTTTAACCTTGTCCACTGTGTCTTGTCCTCTGCGGTCGTCATGGGTTCCTTTTAGGTCCTTTATCATCTTTAGTGGTCCTAGACTACGTTCTCCGAGGCCTGATCGAAACCCCACTTGGCAAGTTATTGATGTGGCATCCTTTGCGTGCCTAATACCTGTTAGCACATAGCCTACCACAGGAAATTCTAGTGCTTTCTGACCCGGCGTATTTTCTTGTATTCGAAGAACATGCCCGAACATAGACCATCGCCGTTGCGCTATCATTGCAGATAACGGGTTTGTGTTACACAGTGTATGGCATGGCATTTGACTGACTGTGTGGACAGCGATGATTTGTAATGGCTCGCAGATGTTTGCGGTGTAATACATCCAGTCTATTCAAGGGTGCCTTTGGCGCTGCCTAGCTGTTGCGATTGCATAGCATTATGGAAACGCATGTAGCATGATATAGTTGGATCTTGAATTTCAGGGGAATCTTTGGAGCCACGAATCCACATCTTCCAAAAGGATTGGATGACGATATTTCCTGTAACATAGCGACTTCCAATGTCGGTAGAGCTGCAGAAGAGAGAACACACGATTCCGTATTTCCTTCATTTCCCAGTGTACCGAACGGTGGATGGGGGGGGGGGGGGGGTGAAATGGGCACCGTCATCAGTCATGTCTGTAGTGACGAATAGGTATATGTGAATGAGCGCTGTTTTGGCTTCATTCAAGAAGAGGTTTGCATTCTTGAGCTGCTCTGCAACTATTGGAAGTAGTGTATCAAGAGGGCCTTTTTCCTCGTCAATAAAGTCAACATCATCTGCATACTCCATTTCTCGTGGCATACCTATCATTGAGATTCGATGGTCTTGTCTTGTGGAATGTTCTTGAACAGATGATAGTGCCGCGGCGCGGTAGCGTGTGAAGAGCAATTCACCTTTCCAGAGTACCCACCCATCATATGACGTCATAATGAACTGCGTGATGTGTACAATGGCATCATAATGAATGACATCATGAATGTCGTCGATAAGTACGTCACGAACGCATATTTGAAGACGGTCTATGTGTTGTTGTACAAATTGTTTGCTTTTACTATTTAATAAATATTCTGTTGAATATTTTGAAACTAATTTGACTGGGCGCTGTTTCTGCCATAGGCAGCAACATCACCCAGTCACATTAGTTACAAAATATTCAACAACTTCCCTGTATAGTTTTCAGGAAATTGATAGCTAAGGCATTTGGGGATCGATCAATCCCAACACGGCGAGGTGTGGGTGGAGCGTAGCTAGTGATGGGCGGGGCATAGCTAAAATGGAAAGGTCTATTGTGATAAACGGTCGCCTTGTAGCTATCATCTTGCTGTTTCAAACTGTGCAGGGGCCGTTGATTTGACGCACATATTTATTTTTGACGACACATTTCTTATGATGTAATGAATATGTTGTTGAATATTTTGAAACTAATTTGAGTTGTTGCAATAGGGTTCCAGTCGAATCAGAGTCAATATATTCAACAGCTTTCTTGTACAGCTATCTTGAAATTGAGCGATGGTATTTCACCTGGTAAAGGGTTAAAAAGCCGCCATCATATGACCACTAAAGATATAATATTTTCATATTTTGACACCCTAATATATCCGAAAAACTACACTGAGGTGTTTATGTGAATTCTGTGGAATATAATATCTGTGTCTAGTGAACAATTGACATTGATATAACACTCTAATTGATGACATACGCCCGTGATACACGTCGATTCTGCATTGGTAAATCGTGTGATAATTTAATTAATGCCCCTCCCGAGAATTCACAATGAAGATTAACTTCCATGCGACATTTAACATAACATTCTTTACGTTACATAATTTATTGCGTGCCGCAGCGAAATCTAAATGTTACATATTGTCCCAAATGAATCCATAGTATATTTAAATACACTTTCATAACTTGTGTCTACGTGCTGGTTTACACTCGCTATAACAAGGTATTTATTACATGCGCTACGTGTTTCAATGGGAAGCGTATAGGTAATTGCTTCGATTCTAAAATATCGAACAGGTGTTACTTGTTATATGGATTATATTGGACGAATATGTGACACATATGTCATTGATACAAAAGGAGTTCGATACGTTAATCTCCTACCGATCAAAATATAATGTATTTAAACGTGTCATAAATGCCATTTTGAAAGAACACACACGTGCACGTGTCAGAATTTATGATAAATCACGGCAATAGAACGATCCGATTGGTCACCCAAGTATCTGACGTCATATAATTAATTACGTTACTTGTTAGCTGACGTCACAATCAAAATGACGCAGCTCCGTCACGAAAATCGTAAAGTACATCAAGAAAATGTACAAATTGTATGTTTTTGATGAATTTACGGTTTAATACACGTTCTGTTGAATATTTTGAAAGCATAACTATATAGCTGCCTTGAAATTAAGGCCGTGTTCTCACTACAGACTTAATCAGCAATAACGCAATACTGAAGCATAGCGTTATTCCTGATTAACTCTCTAGTGAAAACACGGCCTTAGACTCGTGGAATTTCAAATCGATTATAACACGCAGAAAATGTGAGTGGAGTTGGGCTAGAAATGGGCGGAGCTTAGCTAGAAATAGGCGGTGTATAGCTAGAAATGGGCGGTGCATGGCTAGAAATGGGCGGTGCATAGCTAGAAATCAATCCCGCAATATGGAGTGAGCGCTTATTGTCAACGAATGCTTAGTAGTCCTCAATGACTTCTTGAAATCTAAAAGGCGTATGCTTGTTGACTGCATGCTTACGGAGATGGCCAATAAATGCGGTCTATAAAACCATAGGAATTTACCTTGACGGAGTGCACAAAAACAACTGTCTTCAAACGCTGTCATATTATCAAATGGTATGCGTTATGTTGCTACATAGGTAGCGTTGCCAGAAAAATAAAAAAATGTAAGAGACCGACAGATAGATGAACAGACAGACCGGCCGACCGATAAAGCGACCTAAGCTAGTTGCTAGTCGTAACGTTGATAGCGATGTCGATCGTGATTATTTGCGATCAGCCTGAGCAGGGAATGTTGAATTGTGTAAGACATTTTTGTTTAAGTGACCGGCGGCGTAGTCAAAGAGGAAAAGGAAAAAACGTCTAAATTAAAGAAAAATATACCGTTCATGCGCGTGCATTAGGCTGTATGCGTTTGCATGGTTATTTACTGTAGCGTTGCTATGAATGTGAGTGTGCGTGATGAGTGATCTGTGCATTGGTCCACCAGAGGATACCACATCTAACTTAGACAGGGTGAGATGATGCATCTAATAGCTAAACACACCCGAACTAATCCTAAGAGAATGCAAGTTAGTCGCACAACGATAATGATGGTGGGGTGGGTGGGTGGGTGGGTGGGGGGATACTGTGATCCCAGGCTGAAGTAGTTTGGATCAACCCAGCAGCCTCCTCTTTGGCTACCATTTCATGCCCGGTGTCAACGTTCTTAGCTCATTCTGTTTTTTTCTCGGCCCTCAATGCATACAATTAGTCTAGGATCTGAGTTGACAAAATAGGGTCGACCCACCACTAATTGCAACACAAGGTTTTACACTTGTAGTACGTTCCAACATCATCCCTGGACAACATACCAAAAGTTTACCAAAATGTAACTAGGGGAAAGTATATATTAAAATTTTACAAAATGCTGCAGTTTCGCGTAGAAACGCTAGCTATGAAAAAGTAGGATTTTGGTTTTCTCTCCAAATCGTGCCATTACGCATATGAAAATAAAGCCCAGAATCGATTAATATAGGCATAACATGTATTCAAAAGCTAGGGTGTGACAAATGGTCTTGAATACGCAATCAGGGGTGATGGGTTTGGTGTCGGCTGATGATCTTAATGACGTGCATCTAGAGGTTAAACATTTCAAAGTTATCTTTTATGTTATTAAATTTCCCGCGACTATTTATTCGATCTAGCTCATATACTAATTTAATCAGCGCAGCGATGGTCTACTCACCTATAATTAAGGATGTCATCTTAGATTCGGCACGTACCGTGTACTATATAGAGCAGCACACTAACTAGCTCGACTCAACAAAATATAGTTTCCAATGTAAGCTGAATTTCACAAATCGAAATATGTAAGAATTATTAATTTGTTTTAATAATATACGGCCCGGGTTAATTTCATAAAAGTATTAATCTAAGTAAGTTGGAAATGCATTTTCGCTTATATCGATATCTAAAAATTAGCGCATTGTCGTCTGCTATCATATCGTATACAGTTTCATAAATATGCGTGTACTTTCAGCTGCTCCTAGCCATTGACCATGTCATGCCTTATAAAGACTATCCAAAATAGAAACCGAAATAAACAAAATATATAAAAAATTGTAATGATTTCTATTGATATGTAATAAATACTGGTTACCCTGTAAGTTTCTCTATTAATCTTAATATACAGCTCTGAACGCGCCAGCTGTATTTGTATGGTATTATGTAAATTCAATCCACTTAGTATACCGTACATTCAAACCTGTCTGTACATAGCAATCACTATTATTTTGACTATCAAAACTCGCAGTTCAATGCAAGATGGATATAGATCAACAATGTGCCCTATGTAATAACTCGTTGGACAATGGACAGGATACTGTTACTGTTATAGAAAACGGTGCTCAAGGTATTTCTCGTGCCAGCGAAGCCAGAGGAAGAGATTCATACAGACTGTCGACGAAAGTACATTAATAAAAATCTAATTGAATTTTGAGCAAAAAAGTTCGTATAAACAAACGTAACAACTGAACACAACCTACGATCGGATGAGCGCTGCCTGTTTTGTGGACACTCTGCGTATCGATGGCACGAGCGTAGGTAGTGATGTCTGTGAAATTAAAACAAAGAACTGTCAAAAGTCTATAGAAGAGGTTTGCTTGATACGCAAGGATGAATGGTCTACTACAGTGCTGGCACGAATCATGTATGTCCAGGATTTGTTCACGACAGATGTCGTGTACCACCGGTCATGTTGTGTGAACATTAGAACAAATGCTAAGGCACAATCTGCGCAATGCACTAACACCGGTAAACGTAAATTTCAAGGTAGGCCACAAGATGCAGAGAGGCATAACGCTTTCATTAGAGTAACACAATACCTGCAAGAAAACGACGATGAACAACATACGCTTGACAACCTCATTGATAAAATGGCAGACTTTCTCGGTGACTCCGAATGCAAGCCATACGGATTTACCCACATGAAATCAAAGTAAAAAACTTATTGTTGCTGAAGTCAATGGAAAGTCAAACGTTACTACGTTCAGGGACATGGCCAATGCAATATTATACGACTTCTACTCCACTCCCAAGTGTGATGATCCTGAAAAAGATAAAATGCATATCATAAGAACAGCTGCTGGACTCATTAAGAATGACATCAAAGCCATACCCACATCACATGATATGTATCCGACAGCAACAAAACTAGCAAATATCAATAAAGCCGTGGAATTCATTCCACATTCCATGAGGTCACTTCTCCAACTTATTATATTATATTCGGAAAGGATACTAATCGTAAAATTGCATCGATTGGTCAGGCCATAGTCCACGCTGCAAGACCATAAGTCATTTTGGCTACACTATAAATAGAACTCGGCATACAGCTACGTCATCATTTTGGATCCAGATTCCTGATTGACACTCTTTCAGCATGACATTTGCAACTCATGCAAAGAAGTAAAAATAGACGAAAGAAGTGCAGCAGTCGTTCAAGGCAATGATATACCTGGATACATACCAGGACAATTTGTTAAATTTGTTGCTGATAACATGGACCACAACATTCGGAGCATTGACTGGCTGAACACCTTCCATGGAATGGGAATTATTGTCACCACAACCCCAGGGGCCACCACACGTAGAATAGTCGTTGTCGCTAAAGAAGATATAGCAGCAGACGGGAGGATTGATATGCAGTATCCGAACTTAGAGTGTAATGGCTTAGATTATGTACAATATGAGCCGATATATGAGGGTGACTATGAAGATGTAACAGCACATATGGATGTCTTCTGAAAGATTTCAATGTTACTTAAATCACCTAGATCGGCATGGTCAGGTATGATGCAATTTGTCCATGGTGGAGATCACCCAGCTAAGTCAGCAATACATTTCATACCAATGACTGACATTAAACCAACTGATATGACATGCATCTACTCCACGTTAATGTTTGTGTGTAAACAGGCCAGCAAAATATGTCTTCACACCAATCATCACGTTTGATCAGCCATTATGGTGAAATGCTATGACAATTATATTTAGTGAACGAGAAGACAGTGACTTAAAACAGCTGTTCTTCGGCTTGGCGATCTGTATACACAAATGAGTTTCTTGAGTTGTATTGGTCATCTGATGACAGGGTCTGGTTTGGATGATGTGCTTCAGGTAACCTATGCTGAAAACACTGTGCCTCACATGTTTCGTGGCAAAGCAATCGCCAGGGCTATCCGTGGTCAATTTCTTATCGATGCTGCACTTAACACTTTGATAGCATCGACTACATTCTCATTACCTCTACCTGACTACGGAGGGCACTTAATAATGCTGAGAAACAGCCGTATGTGATGTTGTTGAAGGTTCAAGAACTTATATTTTTGGTGGCACCCCAGGGTTTGCTGAAGTATCTGATTTTCTTGATATGCTGCTTGAGGAATCATCGTGGACCGAATCATCACTCCTAAGTGAAATTCCTGAAAATGTAAAGTTATACGAAATGAGGTCTCCCATTAGTCGCACTGCATTGTTGTGGTTCCAATATATGGACATGATTGACATTCTATGTCAATTCATCAACCTACCCCAGTTGAAGATTCGGCCTAGCCGATTTCTGTTGAAATCTGCTTACCATCTCCCCGTAAAATAGCGTACACGCTAAACTAAATATATAAAATTCAGTCTCATTTCGTTTACCATTATGAAGAACAGTTACACTGTTTCTTCTTCCTCCCCTACGGCGTGGTAGGAACTTCTTTTGATGGAGGCCTGCGTGAGGCATTATCTCTCGCTAACCGTTTTTCGGCAAGCTTGGGCCAGTAATTTAGTCTAAATTAAATTAGTACACACACACACACACACACACACACGCACGCACGCACGCGCGCGCGCACGCACGCACGCACGCACACACACACACACACACACGCACTCGGTCCGCGCGAGGCGGATACATAATTCTCTGGCGAGATATTTAATCAGCGAAGAGATGGTCTACTCACCCATAAGTAAGAATGCCAGCTTGGATTCGGCCACGTACCTTCCCCTATATAGAGCAGCACACTAACTAACTCGGCTCAAGAAAATATGGTGTCCAAGTATAATAACCCCAACATGATCCACAGGCATACTGGCTACACAAATAGCATGGCCGTGTTCGGCGTTGGTGGGGCTGCTCGTCCGGCCCCACTGAAACGTTATCGTTCCACCGGCCCTAGAGGTATCAACCGATGGTCTGCAGTTCCCCCTCAAAACAGGAATCTCAGAGGCAAGCTAGCCAGTATCATCGGGCCAACATGTACCTTGGGTACGAAACAGAATCCGAGAAACGTGATGGATGGCGCGGCGATGGAGCTACAAGTGATATATCACCTCCTTTTGAAAATCTTTGAAACACTTGATGTCCGAGAGGACTGTCTATCTGGCCACATCATCAGATTCCGTACGGAAGCGAACCTGAACGAGTTCAAGAACTGGAGTACAATGGTGCTGTAGCATCCAGGAACATTAGACCTATTCATATCAAATGCCATTTTAAGTAACAGAAAACTTCATGTCATCAACACCAAGATAAAATCATCAACGTGAAATGAATGCGACATCTGGAAACTACGGATCGCCATCTTCCATGAAATGTTCCAAAAACTCTTGGCAATAACTGCTAAAACATCCTCAATATTCTGTGGCTAGGCAGAAATTAATCTCCAATGTCAGGAGAACATGGTCAGATTAGTAACCCGATGAAATGAAGAAAGGCGAATAAGACTTACCATACACCAAGGAATCCGACTTGGTACTGAAAATAGAACCCATGCGATGAAATGCGGAAGACGACACAACCACACACTACCTTGCGTTTTCTGGAATATGTTGGTACCACCTAGTGAGTGTTGCCAACAGGGTGGGTTTATGAGGGTAATGGGTGTGATGCAAACTGAAGTAGATGGATATATTGGTAGGTTACCTCTCTGATTCTGAATCAGAAAACATTAGCAGGTCAATTTCTCTTCAACGAAGGATAGCTAGACACACACCTTTTCAAATCAAGCACACAATTGACGTAATAACGTGGTGGCTTTGGAGATGCATACTGGGAGAAAGTTCTTTTACCTTAGGATACTTTGGGATGTCTGTATATTTGAAGTTCCTTGCTTTTTCCGGTACTGAGGTGTGAGATAGATTCCTTTAGGAGTTCAATAAAAGTTCATCTATGAAAGCCTGCCCGACGTGACCTGAATAGGTCTGAATAAGAGACAGCCTCTTGAACCGCCTTCCTACTTCTGTTCAGAAGGGACTGCAGTTTCTATCTACGCCTATCGTGATTACATCGATTGACGTTTCGTTAATGCAGCCAGTGAAAAATGGTCTAACATTTGCCAAAATGCTCCCATATTGAATTTATCAGAGAGCAATAGAGTAGCGTCTTCTACACCACGCACATTTCATTTGTTGTTGCTCTTACTCGTTTCTTTTCATTCTGGTTTCTTTGGAAATTATTCCTTTGCTCAAGAAGTCAACAAACTGGCAACGGAGTGATCTTCTGTCAGAGAGACTGCAAGATTTTTCGAAGATTACAGCATACATCTCCTGAAGCACGATCCCAGTCCCCAACTGAGGCATGGTGATGCTGAATTCTCGATCCTTTTATTTCGTTTCTGCTGTCTAGGACTCTTCAACTTTCATTGTGTTCGAAATCTGTCTGATGAACGTGTACGCCTGTTTTCAAGGAAGATATGTATCCTCAGGTTTAGACCAACTTGTCTAATCCTGATGGACTATAGTGACGCGTAACGATCTGTCGAATAGGGGACAATGTGGAGTAAGAATGTAGTAGTAGATTTTGTCACGTATGTAATGTTCGCATAACAATTCTTTCATAGAATGCATGAGCGCAAGAGATGTGTAAAGTACGGAGGAAATCAAATTGCGATTCATATTCAGCGATTTCATTGTGGTCGGTGAAGACATCTTTGGATTGACAAAAATATATGCCCAATAAGTACTGAATGGACTATGTATTTATCGTTATGTTTCTATTCATTCAGTTACAACAAAGGCAATATGCATGACCTGTCATCGCGTGTCAACAAAACCTTTAACGTAAACTCTGTGCTGATTGGTCGTCGATTGTAAATGTTGATGAACTGCAGTCAATGGATGAATTTGATCTGTTACTCAATTATATGACGTTACAATCAAGTACGTCACATGTGGGCTGACGTGACAACCATAATTGACAGTGTCATAAAGCTGGAATAGTCCGTCAAGTTTACAAAGTTTGTCTTTGATGGATTTACTATTTAATACACATTATGTTGAACATTTTCAAACTAATTTGACAGGGCGCTGTTGCTGTCATAGGCAACAACAGCACCACGTTCAATTAGTTTCAAAATATACGAGAGTTTGCTTGTATAATTATTTTGGAAATGGGATTCTGGGAAATCAGGTTTGAAATACATAAAGAAACGCGGGCGGAGCTTAGCTAGAAATGGGCGGGGCATTGCTAGAAATTGATTGCTCTTTTGCGCTACTTGCCTGTGTAATTGGCGTAATATTGAGATACGAGAACATCTGGGTGATTAACCTCTTGAACCCGAAACGCCGAATTCGAAATCTAACTTACAATTTAATAATCATTCTGTTGAATATCTTGAAATTAATTTGACTGGCATCTGTTGCTGTTATATGCAATGACACCCAGTCAAAATAATTTCAAAATATTCAGTAGCTTACATATATAGTTAGTATAGATTCTGGGAATGAAGGGTTCGAAGAGTTAAAAAATCCTCTCAAGCTGAAATTAATTTGGTTGATTTCTCTATTCGCACATATGTTCCGTTCCGTATACTGTATACAGGTACATAATAATGCCCGCTAATCGGCCTTTATCCACCCACCCCCGCCGTAATTATCAACGCCAATCGACCGATATGAATTTATTTGAAAAGAAAACTAGACCGTCGTTGCCTTGAGGTTATAATTTGTACCAGAAGTACGGCAGTTAAAGAGACGGTATGATTACAAATATGTGCCAAGTTTCCAGAGAAATTCTTAGAATGCTGTGCAGAATTACTGATATTATTTTGGGGCAATTTTACGTAATCATTAGGTAGTAATTCTTTAATTTGTCAAATAATAAAATTATTATTATGGCTGCGACGCGTTTATATAGATGACAGCGGCACAGACGAGGAATGTTTAGGCCTATTTATTAATTTCAAGGGTGGCATTTCAAAATATTTAATTGCTTACCTGTACAGTTTTCTGGAAATAGAGATTTTGGCTGAGGACACGACAGAAGGTCAAACGTGAAGAAGGACTGATTGCAGCTGTAGGATATTTCTACTACTACAGCTGTAGAATACAGTAATAATACATACATAGCGTTCTGGTGTCTTTTAGTTGCCACCGTCGTGGGTGGTGTCTGACAGAGTGGGAGGGAGGTGAAGGTGCGGAGGGGCTATAAGAATGCTGGACGTGCCGTATCTCTGGGACTGTTGGACGGATCTCTAACACACCTGGACCACAGACGTATATTGCGTTAGCTTTGAGTACGTCAAATGTCATTGACCGTGACCATCTAAATTGGTTGTTACTTGTTTGTGTGCTTAATTCCCACTCGGGTTCATCAGATTATTGAACAACTTTCAACATTCGTAGAAGCTCATATATGGAAGGTATTCTTTACTTGAAACATGGCTTTTGTACAGTTTTTAGGATTTGAAGATTGTTGATTTCATCTAAATTGTTTAACATTGGCGTTTTCTCATATATTAAGCAGATCATTGCATTTGATGGAGGGAGTCCATCTGTCACTCAAGTACATGACGTCATAATCAGTTAGCCATACGTCACATGCAGGCTGACGTCACACGCATATACCTAACAGAGAATACTTCGTATGAAGCTGGAATAGTCCATCAAGTGTACAAATTGTATGTTTTTGATGAATTTATTATTTACTAACCATTCCCTTGAATATTTTGAAACTACTTTGGCTGGGCGTTGTTGCTGATATAGCACCCAGTCAAATTAGTTTCAAAATATTCAGCAGTTCACCTATAGGCCTATAGTTACCTTTACGTTGAAATTCTAGGAATTCAGGCTTCAAAGTATATAAATCTATCCCAACACGCCCGAAGCGTGGACGGAGCTTAGCTAGAAATGGGCGGGGCATAGACAGAAACGGATCCCTCGATTCACATTTGCAGAGATTCCATCTCTCAATCTGACGTCGTCTGACGTCATAATCAGCTAAGCAGCGTGTGGGATGACATCATAATCATTACGTCATAAATGATTCTATTTGGCCTGTCTTTAGCTCTTAATAGTCCGACACGTATGTATGTATGTATGTCTCTATTATTTAATAAACACGCTGTAGGCAGCAACAGCGCCCAGTCAAATTAGTTCCAAAATATTCAATAGCTTACCTGTACAGTTTTCTGGAAATTGATAGTCAGAGAGCTCGGAGATCGATCGATCCCAACGCGAGCAAGGTGTGGGTGGCGCTTTGCTAGAGATGGGCGGGGCATAGTTAAAACTGGAAAGGTCGATTGGTTTATCTGAATAGGTCACAACATTCGATATTTCTAGTAAGTGTATTGCTGATAATTTTCCATAGTTTAGAAACATACATTTTATCGAAATGTCCATAAACAATACTGATTTCATTTGAAATTTTCCCCGAAACTTGTGGGTTTGCGTAAATCGTTTGTAATATAATAGTTTCTATTTCTTATATACACTAGCGACGACGTTTATTCTGCTACGCTGTGTTTTCTAATATCAATTTCCTTATCGTATCGAATTAACGCTTTAAGCACTGGATTCCAAGAATCTCAATTTCAACCTAACAGTAGAATACTTTGAAACTAATCTGACAAGGACGTGATGATGTCATTGGCAGCACCAGTTCCAAGACAAATTAGTTTCAAAATTCTCAGAAATAGTTATTATATCGTACAGGATTTTGGTGGTTTACCCTTTCGGGTTAAAATGGTTAATGAGTCATTTCCCCTTGATGATAACCTTATAAATTTGACCCCTTATTTCTCAAATCTGTCAAAGAAAATGTCAAATGTCCGTTGGCAGACTAAGAGAAGATTACATTTTTTTTGTAAATTTATCGCTTGAAGGACTGGCTCGGTTATCGATCCAGTCATTTCAATGATACAGTTTCAAAAATAAACTTTTCTTGCTCTGCAAATAGACATTTCTCAAGACCATAAGCCGTCTTCGGGCAGTTTTAGTGTGAACCTTTTGAACAAAATTTCATCCACAATAATAAAACGCTTTTATATCGCGAACCATTGCAATTCAAACCTGTCTTAAACGACCACCTAATGGCGCATCAAGGAGTTGCTTTTTAAAGACAGATGATCCCTTAATTGCAAGTCGATCAGCATAGGATATGCCTTTAGAGGCCTCAAGACGGCGCTTTCTTATTACGACCACATGCCTTTGATACCACCGTCTTTGGGCCCTAATGTTAGACCGTCTCTCGGGACATTTTACCTGTATTTGAAGAGAATCGCGTGCTTATAGCATACTAATCACACTATTGTCATCAATATACCTGACAGTGTGTCAAACTGTGACAGGTAGAAAATAAAGTACAGTATAGGTTTACAAATATCATACATTCTTCCGTAATACCTATATATCGTGTCAACGGGGATAACAATAGGGGACGTGTGGCAGGTCTCGTACGCGGGTCTAGAAGTCACGGCTATTGCTATTATGGAGGATAATTTGATATTCTTCGCCAGAAACGATGCCAGGCCAATTAGTGGAAACATGTAGCAAGCACGCTTCCAGCGAATCAAATCTAATCGAGTGAATGCAATGTTTGTCTGATGAAACAGCCCAGAGAGAACGTACCCTGACAATACATGTTACTGGGCCGGTACTGGAACAATACGCGGGCCAATACGGGCCGGTATTGTTCCAGTACCGGCCCAGTAACATGCGTTATCATGGCACATACTGTTTGATTTCAATGGTATTTGCATTCGAGGATTAATAGATTAGCTCAGACCCTACTAAACCTTTCTGAAGTTATTGTCGTCGTTGCCATTCTTGTGCCCTATCCCCGTAGAAGGATTACTGCAAATGGACCGCCACTATTCTCAGCACACCTGACACAGGCTCGTACGTCATGCCCAGTCCAGATCTTTGCATCACCTATCCACGATAATCTCCTTCTTTCTCTTGGATGCTTTCATTCTATCTTGTCTTAGTATCAAGTCTTTTTGTATTGAAACCTTCTTGAAGAAATCTAATGGTTAGAAGGTTAATAACGCTTCAAATTTAAGTAATGCCATCACCGGATTCTAAGCATTCGACTGTACGTCAACGCAGCAAACAATTCAAGTTTCTTTGTTGTTACTATGTCTCTGCACCGTGGAGTAGGGTCGAACATTCATAGCATTTCAATGTTCGCAAAACAGCTGGTATTATGTGCGCCAAAGACGTGCCGACATCTCTTACTCTAAGATACGGAACAACTGTAGCAACTTAAAGACATCTTTATGACAATTTCTTGCCAGGCTCTCCTAGGTATCCCTGCCACTACCAGGATGAAACAACGGACCATTATCGTCTCCACTTCCCACCATGCACCAACCAAAGAATATTATATTACAACGAATTTACTAAAGATATTCGCCAATTTATCAATACTCCATGGTGCACGCAGTAAACAACTCTAATGCGGTATTCTTAGACCATAATGAATACTACCCAAGAACAACTCCTAATATTATGTTCATAATCATTCCGTTATTATGTAAACCGCGTCTTGGTCTATAAAATGAACTGTAATTGTTTAATAATAAATATCTTACTGTGCTCTAGCCTTAACAGTAAAAATAAACTTTGGTTCAACCAATGTTCGCAATTGTGCTGTCAAACCTATTTTTCTTGATCTTAATGCATTCTTCATTTTTTTGTAAATAGGGTCTTGTAGTTTTTATTCTTCCTTTTATTTCTGTTTCACATTTTCCATCTTATGTTGCCATTTGACCAAGGTTTGAATACGACTCTAGCCACGTCAATGTTTAATCACGTACTTATTGTATATTTTCTAATATGTGACATCCTGGATAACGCTGCTTATTTAGGCCGTTGCTGTGTCTGCATCAACGCAACCAGGTTGGCCCAGTACCGACCCAAATAACCTACATTATCAGTAATGTGTTTGCCGTCCAAAACTCTCGGTTATATTCCATTATCACACATCGCGTTTGCCAATATAGGCCCTACTTCCAGCATGATACAACGATAGCAGTTTTTGCTTGATGCTGTGAAAGTGCTTTTAGTACAAATGTAAAGGCCAACTCGCCGAACGCCTGCGTGACCACACTCCCGCCCGGCCATCCGCCCACACACCCTCCAACCGGACCGCTGGCCCGTCGGCCTGCTGTTGAGGCAGCTATTAGGAAAATTATTTGATTGGAAACCCCCGTTGCTCCAATATATATATATATATATATATATATATATATATATATATATATATATATATATATGTCTACGTGTTTTAGAGGAAAAGGGTTCGACTTTTTTTCTTCACGACGTATCTTTAACGTACTTGTAAGGGAGCATATCAGGGTTGAACGAATGCACACGAGTAGTTGCGCCCCTTAGTAACTGTTGCTTACTTATCACGGAACCGCTTGACGGGATGTGGAGGCACAGTGGCGCTGGCCCATTCTCGCCGACACTTTTAAGATAGTGACGATATTGGAAAAAAAAATTTCTTTTTCAATAGAGAGTGCATGTTCGAATCCCTCAACATCTGGAAACAGGCCAGCATACGATTTTTGAATCTTAGTAAACCAGTTTGGAATTCTATGAAATACTGGTGTAAAAAACGTTCAGTAAAAATCACGATAGGGCCTACGAAGCACAACTCGGTAACCTTTAAACGAGCGAATGCCTATACATTCCCTTATAACGCTGGTTACTGGGCCTGTAATGGACCACTACCGAACTCTTGAAACTTTAATGTCTTAATTTCAAGACAGCGATACAGGAACACTGGTGAATATTTTGAAACTAATCTTTAACAATTTTTAAACTAACAATCTGTACCGGAATAAATACGTCATTTATTTCGAAATTTAATCCCACAAAATCGGCGGTTTATCTTCTGATATATCGCTATTGCTTCCCTATGTGAACGCAGCCTATTCCCTCAAAATTTGCCCGGTAGCGTTACCGTAAGTATTTTCTCGCGCTGTCGGCCGGGTACCACTACGATCAGCATTTTGTCTAGCTCTCCACCAGTTAGAATCACCCACCGTCCAGGCCAGGACTATCTTCCAGCAGTGTGAATGCAAACCAATATATCGGCTAATTATTAACCTACATAGTACACGAAATAGTTACACAGGATTAGGCAATGAGAAAGAGGCCTTAGGGTTGAAATGGCGAATGTTACGGATGAAAATAAGAAGAAAGTTGAAATTGAAATTAGGTCAACCGGTAACCCCTTTTCGTGAAGTGCCCCACATATATCTTGAGCGTATTTAACCTACTCATTCCATTTGAACAGCACGATCCTGTTGCAAACATAAAGCTCCTTAGTCGAGAGGGATCCACCTTTAGCTGTACCCTGCCTATTTAGTCTTCCTGATAACATCGTCTAAGAGACGATTCGTGTTGCCACGACTGTAGGCCTATATCATTAGCTAAAGAAATACAGAAATACATATGTGTAATACTATTTGTTCAATATACTATTTACAAATCACACATATACTCTAGCCGTACTTAATAGTAAATCACCGGATTATTGTTCCACTCGCCACTAGTATAGTATGTTGTTATGTCGTATTGCATTTAGGTTCAATCGGTTGGTTGAGTTTGTCCGTCTGTCCGTTTTTCTGTTTTCCCATCTGTTTGTCAGCGTCCAATCTCGGTTACATATTTGTCTTAGCCCAATATATCGTCGGATATTTCGGCATGACTTCACCCTATTAGAACTAAACTTGGACACAGTCTTTCTTATGCTATTGAGGTCAAGAGATAACAGTTCAAGGTCACTGTGCTCTTGCTATAAAACTGTTGTTCTGGATAAGTTTTTGCTTTAGCTCAACATATCGTCTTGTATCTCGGCATCGCCATACCCCACTGAGATTAACCTAGGTCACATGGTTCTATATATGAACAGGATGGCGCACAATGACATGGCAGCAACAGCGCCCAGTCAAATTAGTTAAAAAAAATTCAACAGAATGTTTATTCAATAGTAAAGCGATTTACTTATTAGGCTATGCGGCAGTGGCAGCATATCCTAAGCCTTTCGTCGCGAAACATCAAATAGGAAAGTCATTTCCACATGTAAGAGTTAGTCCATTGAATAGTTAAAAACTACTCGAACTGGAAGCTGTTGGTGCTGAAGGAAGCAACAGATTCCAGTTGAATTAGTTTCAAAATTTTAAACAGCTTACCTGCATGGCTACTTTGAAATTGAGATTATGGTATAGCAGAGTTCAAATAGTGAAACGACCACACTATACAAAGTATGAGAAAGTGGTCAGTAATGGCAGACCGTTTTTTAGCTTAAAGGCTCACACCGAACTGCTTAAAAATAAAATTATTAAAATTGTATGCTTTTAGAGGTTTAAATTGTGGCATGTAATGACATGAAATAAATCCAAGCATTTGTCGATTCCATTGCGTATAAATCAATATTATTTTGTGTAGGTGAGAGGTTGAATTAGGAGATACGTGTATTTATTTCAGTTTTATAACATAAATTAAATTAATTTTATGGAATAAAATCAATCAATCAAATACATTTTATTATTATATCGAGTTATAGAGCCTCTAAAAGTATTTAATTAAAATTTTTTATTTTCAAGCATTCACGTGTGAATGTGGGCGTTTAAGTAACGAGTCAATGAAATAGAGGGGTACGACCAGTCACTCATATATCTGACGTCTTAATCAATTACGTCACTAGTTAGCTGACGTCAGAATTATAATGATGAATGGTTTCGTCATGAACATCAAAAAGTCCATTACAAGTGAACGAATCGTATGCCTTTGATAAATTTACAATATACTAATCATTCTGGTGAATATTTTGAAACTAATTAGGCTGGAAGCTGTTGCTGCCATACAACAGCCCCCAGTCCAATTAGTATCAAAATATTTACGATCTTACCTGTATAGTTTCCTTGAAATTTAAATTCTGGGAATTCAGATTTAAAAGTTTTAAATCGAGCCCAACCCACGGAAAACGTGGGCGGACCGTAGCTAAATTGGGAAGAGGATCTACCTACAAATGGGGTGGGCGTGGCTAAAATGGGCGAGGCATAGCTACAAAGGGATCCTGTTGACCGCATCAACTTGGTCATCTTGCTGCATCTAGAGCAATATTTTGCAACTTGTCCGCAATTTCGCGAGATGACGGAGCAGGGCTCGACAGCCAACACGTTTCTAGAATATCCCAAAGCTGTGATAATAATAATAATAATAATAATAATAATAATAATAATAATAAAAATAATAATAATAATAATAATAATATTTACTGATGTATCTAGATATTGGTGCTCTGAAGTAAAACGATGTCTTGTAGAAATTTCAATACATTTCTCATGGGCCCCCTTTCGACACGGCAAAGTATTATCTCGAAAACCTTTAGACGGATCTATAACAAACTTAATAGCACCATATTCCTCAACGTGAACATGCCATTGACATAGCATTGGGTTGATTGAATCAAAACTGTAGGAGACGTTAGAGCCTAAAATCGTTACCGAGAATAAGAGATAAATAATGGGGGAAGAAAAATGATGTCAAAAGTACAATCATCGGAGCACAATTTCGACATGAACCATAGTGTCAATTTATACGATACCCTGCCAAAACATTTCGAGCTATGCCGTGAACAAAATAAAACAAAAGTGCTCTTACAGTTGAGTATATGACAGAGATGACCTTTCTTAGTTCAATGGACCTTTCTGTTGTATCCATCCATCAAATGGCGTCATAATCAACTACACTACGTGACGTGTAGGACGACCTCATTATCGCTGACGTCACGAATAACGTAGATAAGTTCGTTACGACCGCATATTTGGTGACGGACTAAGCGTTGTTGTACGAATTGTATGTCTTTACTATTTAATAAACATGCTATTGACTAGTTTGAAACTAATTTGACCGAGTGCTGTTGCTGCCTATGGCAGCAATAGTACCCAGTTAAATTATTTTCAAAATGTTCAACGGCTAACCTGTATAGTTTTCTAGAAATTGATAGTCGGGGAGCTTATGGACAGATCGATCCTGACACCGACGAAGTGTGGGTGGAGCTTACCTAGAGATGGGCGTAGCATAACTGAAACTGGATTACTCCATTCAGAGCATTCTGGTTGGGGGCGGGGTTTGGTGAGAGGGGGTGGTGGGGGTGGTGGTGATGGTTTTCAACAAGACATAGTAACATAATACTGAGTGACCATTGCCATTAAGCGTTGTCCTGTTTCGATGTAACTCTAAAATTCCCATGGAGATTAATGTAAGATCGATGTGATGATGCGACCACCCATTATTGACCTATATGTTACCAATATACGTAAAAGGCGTGCATAATGTTACCCCGATGAGTTTTTGATGTTTTTGAATAAAGAATTAGTCTCCATATTGAGTGTCGATGCCAAGTGGTGTGCTATGTCTGATGATTCTAGGCTAATTTAGACAGGTACCAATACACGCGAGTATACTTTATCCTCTCAGGCTAAGCTAATAATTTATTCATTCTGTTCGTACAGCCTAGATAGTTCTTATGGGTCACCTACGTTTTTCTACAAGTTATTATTAAGAAATTTCCCTTGCCGTACCCGCGCTGGTGTCCAAACACAACACCAACTTGTAGCAACATAAGTTGCCACACGAACAGCGACATATCGTTCAATGTCGCTACCATCAACAATGAAGCGGCTGATATTTAGTCCATTGTCTAGCTAATGTTCAATACTCAAGTCAACGATACACGCAAGCTGGTGAAAATTTTAAAATTAATTTGACTAAAACCAGCAACATAAAATATAAAATACCCAATCGAATATGTATTGCATCGTAAAGGATGTTGGTGCTTTAGATTTTCTGGTTCAAAGCATTACACTAATTAGTTAACCTAACTACATTGCACTAACAAGATCTGGCTAATCCAATCGCGCCAACAGATGCTGCAAGCGCATGTGCGACAGCTTGATACAGTTCCATACAGCTAACCATAAATGACACACACGTAGAATGGAGGGATCATATCTATCACTCAAGTAGTATATGACGGTATCGTCAATTAAGCCACATGTAGTCTGACGACACAATACATCTATCTCCGCCACGGACATTGAAAAGTTCGTCAAGTGTACGAATTTTATGTCTTGGATGGCGTTACTGTTTAATAAACGTTTCGTTTTTGGATCGATCGATCTCTGGACTTACTGACCATCAATTTCGAGAAAACTATACAGGTAAGCCGTTGAATATTTTGAAACTAATTTGACTGGGTGCTATTCCTGTCTATGGCAGCAACAGCTCCCAGTCACATTAGTTTCAAAATATTTAACAACATGTTTATTAAATAGTAGAGACAGATAAAACAGATAATTGCGATACAGATCAGGGAATGTGACAGGATATGAATGATATGGAATCTATAAACCAAATTCTATCGGTGCAATACAACATTTGAGATAAGATTAGCATCGCGTTAAGTTACCTTTTTATCCGATGAATAACTGTTCCAATATGCAGACAACGTCTTCTGCAAAGTCATAAAGTTCTGTCCGGTTGGAGGTATTAGATTGTTAAATGAAACAATCGGCAAATTTCTTGCCAATTCTTGGCAGAACAGTATTATATGTTCCGGAATCTCTGAACCAGAATGGTCACCTTCGGCTAACACGTTTGCTTGGTTATTTTCATCCCCCGTTCTCGACACAAGACGTTCTAGAAACAAGTCTGACCCCATCCGTGTGGGTCGAGGTCGTTCAGCAGTACGTAAAGGTACCTGAGTGATGATTGGTTCCGGAATATCAACTGTAACTCGGGGTCGGAATAGTGATTGCATAGAGGTATCATCCCTGGATTTGCGAACAGTCTCGTAATGCTCCTCATCTTGCATTATATCGTCTATGTTTATATGGTTGCCACGTGAATTGTTCTCGCCATGCATATTTATTGGCGAAGCTGGCACACGAAATCGACCATTAGTCTTAATATTCCTAGCCCTAGATATAGATGCATCGATTGATGAAGTTGATTTAGGATATGGCGTGCTTGTCCGAATGGGAGATTCCCCCTCTTGATATTCTGCCCCAGTTATGCGACTGTCGGTAGATATACATTGCAGATTTCTAGAATAGACTAAGGTATGAGCGTTTATGTTAACACATGCTAATCTATCTTTTTTATTTATTCCATTAGTCTCAACTATGCTATTGTATGTACTAGAACTATATAAATTTGCTTCGCTATACTTGTATTGTTCATGATTAAATGAATCGATGTTGTCTCCTAGAACTTCGACTGGGCATATTGGTCTATCTGGCGTATCATGCAGTCGGGGAACAGAGCTATTCTTCTCTGGTAACGTGGCCAGTTTTAGTCTCATTAGCTTAGAATCGTCTGTATCCAAAATACCATGTAATTCAGTCCATGCTTCCTCCACTGAGTTAAATGACGTACTAGCCTGGTCATTAATCGATGGACTCTCAATTACGTCTCTAGAATCGTAACGTAATTCAACGTGAGTTTCTGCACCACCAATATTTGTAATGCCGGTTCTGGCATCTGAGTGCTCAGCGATACTATATAGCGTGTGATGACCCTTTACCTTTGATAAGGGTGTCGTCAAACCATTTCTTCCAGTTCGTCTACCTATATTAGGATGAGGCGTGGAGCAGCGTACACGTTTTCTTATCGTCCTTGTAATCATTCGTGGTTTCTTCTTCAGAGCGCAAGCGCTCGGTATGTAGTCACTGAACGGCACGTAACTCTCTCGGTCAACCGTACCAGAGTAACCAATCCTAGGAGATGATGTCGGTACCGAGGCGATGGCATCCATATTTGTAGGTAACGCTTCACTCGTGGTACATGTAGATAGAATTGAAGATTTTGTGTTAGTAACTGAATCCTTCATTGCCACAATAGTCCTGGCTGAGTTTTGCTTATCGTTGGAATCTATGGCTTTGCCATGAGGAGTTTTCGAAACAATAGTTCTAGGAACCGCATCCGTATTCCTGGAGTGATCGTTCTGTGATAGATCAACGCCTGCACTGCGGCTGTTTAAGTCCTTACTTTGTCGTTTGTTCACGAATGGTTTTCTAGAATTGTTTTGTTTTGCCAGTATTGTGCGCTTATGAGAAGTATTTCCCAAGGTTTTGGTTTGTCTATTAGTTGTTGTAACTTTCAGAAAATCTTTCTGTCGATGCATAGATTTTTCTGCAGTAGAATGAATGATGTCGCTTTTTGCAATGCTATCGTTTTCAATTGATATATTCTTAGAAATCATATCTACATTCCATAAGTTTGAGTTTCTGTTTTCTCCTGGTTTTCCGATACGAGTAGCGCACTTTTCCCGCATTACATTAGTTTCATCAATCAGTGATGGAATACACGATGATAACGTAGAATCAGAGTATCGCTTCAACGATTGCGTATTTATAAGGAGATCTTGTGCATTGACATGACTCGTGTAAACACTTACACTATCCTGATTATCTATTGACTTATTTGTTACCAGATCGCTTCCTGGCGTAGTGGTATCCCCTTCATTGTGAGCCTTATCGACGCTAGATATCTTATTACCGTCGTCTACAGAAGGGAGCGTGGGTTCCAATACTGATAACGAAGTAGGAGAGGAACACATGCCTGGTACAGACCTATTATAAAGTACAACATTTCTTTCTTTACTCTCGCTTATATTGACATTTGATTTACTAAATCTATTTGTACCAGGAATAGTTTCCTGAGGTAAATAAGCGACATTAGATATATCCGACACAGTTGTATGAGTTATGGCGATATCTGAACTCAGTTGGTCTTTATTTTCTGTGCTAGTATGACTCTCAGGAGATGAAGTGTTACCTGAATCGGTACCGTGAACGGGTATGTTTTTGCTTAACAGCTTTCGTCCAATACGTGTCCGAACTGTCCTCCTAGCAATAGCAGTTTGTAATCTTTGTCTCGCTTTCGACAAAGCTGATTTTGATTCACTAGTACACTCTGAAACATCCAATGATATTTGTAGCACATTTGTTGCTTTCGAATTATTTCCATTTCTAGATTTATACCATGCATCGCCGGCTTCCCATGCTATTTTTCTTGGGCAGCCAAATGTTCGGTTAATATTTGTCATTTCAGTTTTAGACCTATGTCCTAGTATCATCTTTTTGATTTCCGTTTCTCTTGATTTCGTTATGGCTTTTACGCTTGCTAGGTCTATTGATCTAGTATTGTCATGAGGCAATTGTATATTTGAAGTTATTTGATGGCGCGTGTCTAGTGATGCGCTACCAAGGTTAATTGCTGGATGCTGCACTGACGAGGAAATCACGGGTTTCGTTGTTGAGAATGTTGGTGTCGATACACGTGGCTTAGATGCAGATATATGTTTAGAGAGCAGACGGTCTTTTCCCACGATTTCTACAGTTTCGTTGATCAAACATTTAGTTGAAGTAACATTGGATCCTCCTTTGTCGCCTATTCTGTTTGGTAACTTTGGCTCGTTGGTAGACGAAAAGGAACGCTTTGTGTGTTGGAGCTTTCTTTGTACAGGCTGCTCAATGTTTTCTGGAATTATTTCATTGTCATCTAATACAACGCGATTATCCGCCGGTTTGACATGGAATAAATTTGGTCTTGCTTTAACATAGACGTTGTCGTGTTTCTGCACAGCATCAGGTTTCGAGTTATTAGGAATAGGTTTCTGTACTTTGGTTGTAATTCCTGGAGACCGTCCTTTATTAATTAACGCTATGCTTAGATTTTCAGTATGCGAACCGTGATTAATCCCTTTATCATGTTTAGCTAGAGCTGATTTAGGATGCATATTTGCAAGACTTGTTTCAATAGTATGATTGTCACGTACGGGCGAATATTGTGACGTTAATAAAGTGTGATCGGTGTTATTCCGAGTACATAGTGACGGGTTTGATAATTTAGTCGCAGATAGTATGGCGAACTCGCTATGGCTTGAGCTTGGATTTGCAATTATAGACGTGGTTGCAACGACATCCGGTAAATTATTTACGCTTTCGACCACGTCACGCTCCACCGGGTTGCTAGAGTTATTTGATAATTGGAGCCTCTGATCACTGATACTTTCTCGCGGTGCGCAATCATGCATGTTGTCTTGGAAATCAGCTTTGCTCGTTCTATCTATGTTTTTAGGAGAAGCAATGAAAGTCTTATTTCTTAAACATCCGTTAGATTTCCGTTTTAACATATCACACATAATGATATCACCAGAATCAATTATGATATTATCTGGACTGCTAATTTTAGATTGGAGTGCACAGTTTACAGCAAAAAGTTCCAATGCCACCAACGCAAATGCCTGAATGTCTATTTCGAAGTCATCGCTGCATTGGGACTCCTCATATATTTCGCTCACAGTTGTTTCTGCGAAAGAATATTGATCGTTTTTGTCACCTATCGATGTAATAGTCTTTGACATTTCAAAATCACCAATGGACGCGCTTAAAACCTCATTCTGAAAACAGAAAATTATATATTCTATATAATACTGTATTTTAAGTACATCATTAATATAAGATATTAAAGATTGTACCACCACAGACAGAGGTTATAGCCCAGACCTAGCGTAATATATACATTTTGGAATTACTCTGGATTTTTGCTATAATATAAAGATATTACAGCATTCTTAATGGGTATAAATTGATATACAGAATTACCGTCTCTTTTACACACATTTGTTACTTTTAATCGCTTCTTCTCACGACAGTCTATTCGCGTGGTCAAATAGTTTATATACAAAGTAGTCGAGCAGTGGTGGGTTTAAGGTCTTTGGGTTTGGGGACCGTGGGTCATGTTAGTTAAAGAGGGGGTGGGATGTTTGGATTACACACACACACACACACCACACGCACGCACACACACCACACGCACGCACGCACGCACGCACGCACGCACGCACGCACGCACGCACGCACGCACGCACGCACGCACGCACGCACGGACGGATATATATATATATATATATATATAGATAGATAGATAGATAGACATATAGATAGATAGATAGATAGATAGATAGATAGATAGATAGATAGATAGATAGATAGATATATAGATAGATAGATAGATAAATGGATACATGTATGGATGGATGGATGGATGGATGTATATAAATACATCAATCCATCCATCCATGTATCCATTTATCTATCTATCTATCTATCTATCTATCTATCTATCTATCTATCTATCTATCTATCTATCTATAAATAGATAGATAGATAGATAGATAGATAGATAGATAGATAGATAGATAGATAGATAACGGACGGATGGATTGATGGACGGGTGGATGGGTGCGAGGGTGAGATGGTGATTGGATGAGTGGATGGCTGAGTGGATGCATGGATGAATGGATTGATGCGGGGTGCGTGGGCGGGTGGGTGGGTGAGTGAGTGGGTGGGTGGGTGGGTGGGTGTTTGGGTAGGTAGATGTATCGATGGATGGATGGGTAGTTGGATGGGTGGGTGGGTGGGTGCATGGTTGTCGTTGGGTGGGCGGCTGGGTGGGTTGGTGGATGGATGGATGGATGGATGGATGGGTGTGTGTGTGGACGGACGGATGGATGAATGGATGGATGGATAGATGGAGGGCTGAGGAAGTGAGAGACAGGGAGAGCGAGAGGAAGGGGAGGGAAGTGGGAGTGGTATGGATGGATGTATGGATGGATGGATTGCTAGATGGCTGGATGAATAGATAGATAGATGGATAGATAAATCTAATTGTATGTTATCTGTCTAATATATGGATTACCATCACATTTCCTTTGAGATATATAACAGTAGTGTGAAGCTGGCGATGAACAATTCCTAAAGCATGGAGATGCGCCAAGCCCTCGGCAATGTCCAGCAGCATTCTGACCAGACACTCGGCAGAGAGAGGCTGCTCTAGCCTGGCAGCCACCTCACGCAATGTACCCAGATTGTGGTCATCCATACAAATAATCCTGGAGAATTCAATTAATCGCGTTGAATTGAAAGTAGTAAATAAATCACTAATTCATTTTACTATGCAGAAGACCCTCTGAATTTCCAAATTCAACTTCATAGGCAATAGAAGAATCCAGTTTTAGCTATACTCCATCTCTAGCTAATCTCCATCCACACTTCGCGCGTGCTGGGATTAATCGATCCCTGCACTCTCTGACTCTCAAATTACAGAAAGCTATCTAAGTAAGCTGTTGAATATTTTGAAACTAATTTGACTGGGTGCTGTTGTTGCCTTTCAAAATATTCAACAGAATGTTTATTAAATAGTAAAGACATACAGTTCGTCATTAATTAAGCGTTCGTGACGAACCTAGCTACGTCATTCATAATGTAACTGATTATGACTCCATTGACATACCTAAAATAGATGAAAATGACGATCGTTGTCAGCTTTTATGTGGCTTGAAATATTGCCGTGAAATTTCAGATATTCTAATTATTGCATTGCGTATGGCATCAATGTCATCGTAAATTATACTCAATATTACAAGCTAGAAAACTATTACACTAGGTAAAAGATCTAATCAGGCAATCAAAAGTGTAATGCATATATTTACATGCCAATCTGATGTATTCATCCTGCCATTACAGGTACATTTACATTTAGTTTTGAAAGCGATGTGTTATTACCTGGAGGCTGGACTTATCGGCTCGCCTGTAATAACCCCCATAACGTCATGGAAAGGATTGTCTTTGGAGGTCCACAAACATCGAGCGAGATTTGGATGTTGTGATTTGCGCATCATGCCATAAGCAATGATCTCCTTAGACCACAGTTTCAATTGCCCGCCATTGTAAATCTTTAATATCCCTGTCCAGTGTTCCGGTGACTCATCCTCTGTCCACATTGCTCTCATATACATCAGGCCATTCTCCTGCAACAAATGAATGAATGCATGCATGAATGAATGAACGAACGAACCAACGAACGAACGAACGCACGCACGCACGAATGAACGAACGAAGGAACGAACGAACGAAAAAACGAACGAACGAACGGACGAATGAAGAATGAACGAACCATAGATATACATAGATTGGACACTGCGCATGTCAGCAGCTGTTGGGAACGTGACAGTTGTATGGGAATCCTCCTGTTGGATAGTTTCGTTTTCGCTAGAATCCGGCTGAGCGTCTTTAATAATTCATAATATACACATCTAAACGATTAGCTGTTTGTTTATCACATCAGAGGAGATGTGAATTAGTCTGAAAATAGTTAAAGTTAAGCAATTCCATGTACATGAAAAGATCTATAGCGCCTAATAGAGACGCGTAATGTGTTTCCGTGACTGCTTGATATGACACAAATGGCCCGCTAATAACCCTTAAGCTTGAGAGGTTATACATTTCATCCCTTGTAGCTTAAGGTATAAGCCATCACTTACTTAATGTAGCATCTGTAATGTTAGACTATTGTAATTTTCTCTGTAAAGCACTATGCAAAGAAATGCAATTTTTCTTAAATTTATTGTCACATTAATCAAAATGTCCTGTTTCTATATATTAAAGACCAAGTACTATACGCAGCGAGATTTGTGTTCTGATACGTGCAAATAACGCAACATATACTGACTAAAAAAAATACAATATCATATTGTCATAGGATACAGATAATTCTGTAAATACTTCGTCGAAAGTGCCCATTTTCGTACCTTCCCAAAAACGAAACTGAAACGGAAGTACTAGCGTCAAAACAGGGATATGACGTCATCGGAGGGACCTTCATTTCTGTTATAAAAACTCTTTCATCAGAAAATGGAAATTTACTCAAACAACGGGAATATTTGTCGGCATATTCTCCAGGCAGCATTCACTAGAACGAGTATGAACTCATATCTGAGGGAAATAGTGACTCTGGGCCTGAGGATGGCGATGAAGTGCCGAATTTAGGCGTAGATCAAACCAATTTGAACCGTTACCAGATTTCGAACAGGCACTAGCAGACGAGTTGAACTGGCATGGACGACAGAAATGCGCGACTTCAGAACGTAGACTGGTCAGTAAATTACAAACGAGTTATTGGTTTTTCTATATGAGCTAATATTGTATTATATCTGCCGCATTAAATTATAAAGTATCTATATATAGGCTGCGTATCAGAAAATAGACAATAATTTGCACAGTTTGTTTTAGTTTTAGTCAAAACTTACAAGTTGTGATGGGACAATGCTTGCTGTTGTAGTGACAAATACAAAACCTCCATACATGCAAAGGTCATGCTTCATTATATACAAACCAATAATTAATTAATTGTTTACAAACAGAAAACTCGAAGCAGTCCAAACGTGGCCTGGGAAGTCGCTACGCTTTGTCTTACTACGATTACTGAAATATAGATATACTGGAGCCATACGCATGTTCAAGACAGATGCTGTCCCGACTGGTTAATCATTTGTAGCCGAGCATACCTGAAGTCTGTGTAACCGCTTAGGCAAATCTGCTGGAGAAATCGCCTTCAGATCCAGTATTTGAATCCACATGTGTACAACCGTTTATACGAAACTGGCAGGGATTGTCAGTACCTAGTAGAATGTATAGCCTACTTTGTTTCCATGATTTAAGCACAGGTGGACATGTGATTTTCATGCGCCTTGTACTGTCTAGAAGTGTAAATGTGTATATATGTATAATATGTTATTATGAATACATAAGATGTATAAATATATGTATCCATCATATCTACATGACACAAGTCACAAAAGTTTATTAACCTTAACCGGAAATAGTGATGGTTAGTTTTAAGCTCAAATATTTTGACCAACAAAAGGCCATACAGGCCTTATACTTCGTAATGATTCCGTAACAAAACCGTACCGGTCAATCCGTACCTAGCCTATTGGAGCGTCCATAACCTAAATCTGGTTGATGATAATTTGGGTGGCTAAAAAGGACAAGGAGACTGTGTCATTAAAACGGACAAAGAGGGCATGTCATCTAACATAAATCATCATCATCTACGAGGCATATGATAAAGACATTGGCTTGTTATGTCCTTGGTTGTGTTTGTCATCTTGTTTCTTTATGTTTTATCATGCTGTCACTTTTGCTGTGTCACTGTGATAATAAAACTACAATCTACATTGACACTCACAGGTAGGCCTACTTACCAAATATAAGAATTTTTCTGTCCAATGCATAATACCTAAAATTATATTCCGTTGAAGAATTTGAAAATAATTTAACTGGAAGCCATTGCTGCCTTAGACATCAATGCCTTCCAGTCAAACATTTTCCAAAATATTCAACAGATTGCCTTTATTATTGACCTAAGATTGACAAAGATTGTCACGGTCAGCATAAATTTGAAACCATCATAATCAGCATCATTATTTCTATCATTGTCCGCCATCATTATTATCTTCATTGTTACTTAAATCATGTTCACCATAAAACTATAACTATCATAATTGTCACAGTCACCATTGTTAGGCCCATCATTACGGATGACTCTAATCTGCCGTTCAAGTATATGGCGTCATAATCAATTACATCACATGTAGGATGATGTCACAATCATATTTGAGATAAATACTCCGTCATGAAGCTGGAATAGTCCGTCAAGTGTCTGATAGATGTACTATTTAATAATCATTCTGCCGATTCTATTGAAAATTTTGAAACTAATTTGACTGTGCGCTGACTATGGCAGAAACAGCACTCAGTCAAATTAGTTTCAAAATATTCATCAGGTTAGCTGAGGTTATGTGTGTAGGTAGGTACCTTGATAATGGTATTCTAGGAATTCAGCGTTCGATCGATTCCAACTCAGGCAAATCATGAGTGGAGCTTACCTAAAATGGACACGGCATAGCTAGAAATGTATCTCTCTGTTATTGGTACTATTATCTCCATCAGCCTTTTTACTGTCATTATCGGTCAACAGGGCCGTATTTAGATATGTGGGGGCCCTGGGGGCAAAGAATGAGTGGGGGTCTGGGGTTCCTCCCCCATACATTTTTTTACATCTAGGTGCTCTGAGACGGCCAGACAGTCTACTTTTAGGGTGAATTATGGCGCTTTCTTTCGTTGTAAAATTATTTTATTTTGCAAATTTTCGTAAGTAACATTGTTGTCGAACACCAAACAAGAATTGGGGCCCCCACACATATTAGAATAGAATTATTAAGATTAAGATTTCTAAACTAATAAAGTTTGCTTTAAATGTCCTATAACTTAAAAAAAGTGCATAATTTTTTTTCATTTTAAAATTGTGGGGGCCCCTTGCTTGTGGGGGCCCCGGGGCTTTTGCCCCACTTGCCCCTCCCCCCCCCCTCCCCCCTAAATACGGCCCTGTCGATCACAATCAACAGTGTAAGCGGCATAATTGTTACTCTCATCATGTCACTGTTGTCATCACCATCATTGTCACTCATCATCATAGTAAGATGCAGTCATCACCATCATCACAATCATTGTCACTGCCATCGGTCTTATCATTATCATTGTTACGCCATTGATAGAACTTTACTATCATCACCTTCATTGACACCATCATTATTATTATTATTATTATTATTATTATTATTATTTTTATTATTATTATTATTATTATTATTAATATTATTATTATTATTATTATTATTATTATTATTATTATTATTATTATTATTATTATTGTCGATACTAACACCGTACACGCATTGTGATTTAGCTAATAAAATTGTGATATATTTATTTCAAGCGTTTCAAGCCGTTGGTGTGAGTGTGCAACACGTGTCACTGTGTGTGTGTACACAGTAGATGATTAGGTGGTGCTTTGGACTTCGGGGGATGACAAAGTGAGTTCGGATTGGCTACTCATAAACCAGTCAGTCATTCGTTCGCTCTTTAATTTCACCTGGATTCACTTTCTGCAGAGACCACCAAGTATCAGAAATGAGGTCAGTGCCAATGACTCGGGTGTGCGTGCCTGTCAAGATGTTTTATCCTATTATAAAGAATCATTGATTTAAATAAAATGATTCATTGTACCTCTCTGACTTCTTTCATTTTCTCTAGTATTGGGCTCAATGACAAACAATATTACCATTGTGGCACGTTTGGCCATACTTAGAGCTATTTACTTCAAACTGGGTGAGTGAGTACCTCTGGGCAAAAGTTACCATCCATATAATTACTAGGTCAGTCTGATCTACTTTCTGAATAATATAGGTGGCTAATAAAAGTTTATGCCGTATATTTCGATAACTTCATCACAAATTAACATTATAAATTTAGTGATTGAAATGATGATGTCGGAAACAAGATGTATCAAGAAACAATGTAACAATTGGCGTCGAGTATGCGCATAGAACGCAGTTGTTACTTTCTATTTCCTGGATTATAATCAGTTTCAAATTGAAAGGAATTAAGAGTTTTAAGACACAGGAAGTTTATGTCAAGGAAATATGCAGCAGTATTTATTCATGTAATTATTTTTCATGTTTATTCATTTCATACGTTTCTTCATATTTCAGAGTGATAAATTGTACAAGTTGTGAATAATGACAAGATGCAACTTGAAATCAAGGACAAAATATACGCCCATGATAGTAGGCCGATAATAAAGACAAACTTGTCTAGATAGCATGGATTGGCACAGATTAGCAAATGCTTAGAAAGATGAAAAATTTAATGTTTATTTGCAAACTAAGATGACTATTTTTGACAATTTACCAATGATATCACTGGTTCCATAAACTAACCAGTTATCTCAGCGGTAAATTTTCAAAAATAGTCTTGGTTTGCAAATGGGCATTTATGAAGAGGACTACTGGTACACAAACACTAATGGAAATATTGCAACATCTTTTAGTATAGGCTATTGAGAGCAATACATATTGGGGTTGCCAGAGCGAACTGGGTCATATACAGTGTATGCCCATTTGCTGACCAAGATTCCAGAAGAAGACTACTTTTGAAGATTTACCAATGAAATGACTGTTTTGGTAATCTAACCTGTCATTCCAGTGGTAAACTTTCAAAAATAGTCTTTAGTTGGTCTGCAAATGGACATTATCGAGGCAACTACAGACATGACAGAATGATGCAACAGTAGAATCTTTTTATATATTTATTCACACTATAGACACCAATATATATTGGGGTGAGAGAACTGAGCTATAAACAGTGTACTGGTGTGTCCATTTGCTGACCAAGACTCCAAGAGATTACTTCTGAAAATTTACCACCGGAGAGACTGGTTTTGTAACCAACGAACCAGTCATTCCAGTCGGAAATTTTCAAAAATAGTCTTGATTTGTAAATGGAAATTTATCAAGACCACTGCGGAAGCGCTAATGATGGAAAGGTTGCCCAGTATCTAGCATATTTATTCATCATGAGGCAATGAGCACACTACACTTAATTAATACATATATTGGGATGCGTAAAATGAGTTATATATTTTTTTAATTGTTCATAATACATTGTTTGACAATTAGGGGACCCAGATTCCGATTTATTTTAATTTACCACCGTAATGACTGGTTCGGTAATCTAGCCAGTCATTCCAGTGGTAAAATTTTAAAAATAGTCCTCTTGGCCGGCACAAAGACATTCCTCAAGAGCACTTCAGATGACGTCTTTGACTGCCTTGAACATTAAAGGGTTTGCTTTAGCTATTAAATTATTACTAGGCCACCGAGTTGTGGTCAGTCACAAATTCTACTTCACACTTGTCAATTTGTACTAGCCTTGGGCTAACAGTGGTATCAGGCTAGTGTTAATTTCAGTAAATGACACATGTAGGTAAAACTTTTCTCACTTTGTGACCAAGGATGCGCCACATCCACCTTGCAAATCTCCTTATGCCGTGGCGACCATCCGCCATGTGTCTGTCAACTTTTGCTTTCAGAGACAACTCCTCATTAACCACTTGGCCGATTTCAACCAAATTTGGCTGGAAGGACCCTATGGTCGTAGGCTCCAGAACCACAGTTCAGAATTTTTATTCCTCAATCTTTGGGGTGAAAATCTTTGATTTTATGAAAAATGTACCAGAAATTGTCAAAATGATAAAACATATACTTTTGTGAAAACGCAATCTTAGATTTTCTGGAAAAAAACTATAACTGCTTGACATATTTCAACCAACTTTGGCTAGAGTGACCCTATCATGGTAGAATCCAGAACTTCAATTCTGAATTTTGATTGATCAATTTTATGGGTGAGTCTTAGATTTTCCAAAGATTATCCATCATGTCTCTTTAAATGCAAATGGTTAACGTGCTAATGGTCCAGGTGAGCGCCACAGCCCCTTGGGCCTCTTGTTTTTTAAATTCTGGATGTGGTGTGGACTGTTGGTGAAGTATGGCGCGTGTGTGTGTATGTGTGTGTTGAAGGGGGTTGGGTGGGGGTTCTGACTTGTCGGTTGTTAAGCCTACTTTTCCTGGCAGCAACCAATTTCATTAGGATCAGACATACTCAAACTGATGATCAGTGTAATATTTTATTACTTAACAGAGAGGTCAGTGGTCTCTGGAAAAAAAAGAGCGGAAGTATGACCACTGCACAGGAAATCTGTTGAATATTTTGAAAACAGTTTTACTGGAACCTGTTGCTGCAACAGCTACCAGTCAAATATTTTTCAAAATATTCAATATGTTTAAATTCTGGTGTTTTCCGACTAATAGTTCACAATGCATAATTATGCCCCTCCCCCTCCCCTCACACCCGCGTTGCATCACACAGTGCATTGCAAACAGATAGGCGTACTATGTATGTCTCTGACTCTGGCAAATGACTAGACGATTGACCTAATTTACTGGTTTTGAACTAGATAGACTAGCTAGACAGCTGTTAATAATTCTTGATGTCGTGATTTGACGTTACCCGGCATTATATTTAGACAAAGGGCGTTAGTAGTAGTAGTAGTAGTAGTAGTAGGCCAAATAGTATTTTTTTTATTCTTGCGGTTTTTGTTGGCCTTTCTTAGGCCTAATGGGGTGCGCATTTTTTCATAATTAATCTATATAAGCATTCCAAATTATGTGTATATAATAACCAGTCAGTATAGCCATCTGCGCTTCTACTCGAAAACAATCTGCGCCCAAATGCAGAGAGCGGACGACGTCTGTTGTACTGAGCCATCTTTGGGTTCGCGGAAATCGGCTCTCTTTGTATGGAATTTACCGACTGCACCCTAGCCTATAAATTTTATTTGTTCGGGAAAATATGCAGCGAAATTCCATTTGTTTGGTTTGCAGTATTACCGCAGCTTCAAGCCACACAACGGTTAGGCATATTTGACAACAATCCGCGATCGCGCAACAGGGTTATTAGCACTGCGCCTCGCACGATAGCGATAGGTCCATCCGATGACGTCATACAATATAGAGCGTTTCTATTTCGTTTTTTTCGAGTACAACATAGAATTGCAAAATACAACGTAAAACAGAGTAATATTTTTAAATAAAACATTTTATTATATTATTTATTGCACAATCGTGTATATTAAAGCCACTTTTGCTACCGTTGTGCTTGGTCTTTAATGTGTTATTCATGTGGTCAAAGTAATATGGTTACAAAGGCCATTATCTAAGGTACAAAATATGGGTATGCAAATTAAAAATAAAAGCTGCATGCCCAGAAATGTCATTTATGACAATGCATTAGGCTATTCCAAACATGCACTGAGAAGTCATTGCATTCTTCTATAAATGACATGAGTATAATGATATCTCATTCGCAGAACATGTTTAGACTAATTTGATAAGCACTAAACAATGCATGAATTATATTAAACCTTTAGTGATCAAACTGACATTTTCAGTGATCTTGAGAAATGTTCTTTTGAGCGTCAAAAATCAATGTTTTTAAATATTGTATGACTGGATTGACTGGCTCGATAAACGAGGCTGTCATTCCAGTGGTAAAATAAAAAACAACTAGCTTCTTGGTCTGCAAATGGACATTTTCTCAGGCAATTCCTAGCTTTTCTTGGATGTTATGTTGTTAATTATTCAAGTTGTGTGGTTGACATATCCAAATTTTATGAAGAGGCAATTATAGTTGCACAGGGACGAGCTATTGATCAAATATTATCAATATACAGTACCGGTACATCATCATCATCCTCACACTAGAATGTGCAGTCGATGCTACACCATCGCAATCCCACACATTTTCGTCAACTGTGACGACGTTCGGCACCCTGACCTAATGCAGAACCTAATGCAAACATCTCCTCGCAATCTCCAATCATATTCATAGTAACCCACAAAGCAAATTTGGTTTCAGAATTTCACCAACTTTGCCATCTTGTCCCCACACACTCAACACCAGCCCCTCCCCTCGTCCTACGTGTGAGCCTAATGTAAATATTGTCTCAGAGCCTCCAATCATATGGGTGGCCTTTCTGACACCCCTCCCCCACAAGGTGATCCCTCCCTCAACCACCCACTGGAGGCGGAGCCTAATAAAAATCTCTGATTATCTGAGCAGTTAGGCAAGTGTAACAATTTTTATTAGATCAATGTCTCCATTATTATATTGACATTAAAAATCTAAATTGGCTACACCTATCAAGCAAGACAAAATTAGTAAACTCATTAAGCTTTTTAAAAAGCGATTGTCTCACCTGATCATAATGTGGACATTCCATTATAAAGCGTTTTTCCTCCTTGATTAGGTTCTGGTTGCAAAGCTTACAGAATCGTAAATGAGCAGGTATTGGTGGTGTTTTGTGCCTATCTACCTCCATCGGTAAGGTGTGTGCACTTATCCTGAGATTTGTAAAGTTTCTGCGTTTTGTGAAATTCTTTTCAAAAGGAAGATAATTTTCAATGGCAAGGTTTTGTTTGAATATTTTATAGCATCTCAGCTTAGACCCAGAATTAGAGGTTAACATTCTGTCACTGTTAATGTGGTTTCGCCAATTATCAGCATACTTTTCACGTACAGATTTGCTCAAAATAGAAATTATTTTATGTTTATATTTTGAACCCTGGTTATGCCAGACACCAAGACAGTCAAAGGAGTGCCATAAGTCACGTATATAAGTTGCCCAGTTGTTAGTTTTACTATGCATGCTATGGCAGGAAAGGTTGGCCTGGTACACTAGAGGTGATGGGTCTTGGCCTAAAATTGTAAGCCAATATTTGGCAGATCTAGGTATAAGAGTAACCAATAAAGGGCACTGCCCCAGCTCACCTCTTACTGCGACATTAGTAGCTTTTCTGTTGACCCCGAGAATGTGTTTGCAAAAGTTCAGTAATACCTTTTCCCCAGGCATTTTCTCAGCAGGACTGGCCAGATTATGCTCAATTAGGCCATTTATTAAAAAGGGACACCAAATTTCACTACAGTAGCTAAGAATAGGCATAATTAGGGACTGAAACAGTGTTAATGCACTGCTGACATTATCACGAACATTGATGATTTTAAGCTTAAAGAGAGCTTTAGTAGCTTGATTCCTAAGTCTTTCGCAGACTGCTTTAAAACTACCTGATGGAGTGAATACAATTCCAAGATAACAGTAAGACTGGACAACTTCAATGGCTATAGATTTATAAGTGAAGTTGAACCTTTTGAGTAGACAACCACTCTTATTAAAGATGATAATTTTAGTTTTGGAAAGGTTGACTATAAGATTCCATTTGTTGCAGTAAGCATCTAGATTATTTAATGCTCGCTGCAAATCAACTGAAGTCTGGGATACAATTGCGAGACTATCTGCAAACATCAAGCAGCTAATATATGTATCATGCATTATTACTGGATTGCATGCTTTATCAAAAATCGATGGTAAATCACTAACAAATAGGTTGAAAAGAAGTGGGCTTAGAACACATCATTGTTTCACACCAACCGTAGATGGAAAATAATTACTGTATCTATTTTGCAGTTTAACAGCATAGTGTACATCAGAATACATATTTTCAATTATATTAGGGAAGCTGCCACCAATTCCAGACTGGAGTAGTTTGAAAATTAAGGCTCTCCTCGAAATGGTATCAAATGCAGCTTTTAAATCAACAAAGCAACAGAATATGTATTCTCTTGAGAGTTTGTTAACATATTTGTCAATAATTGTTTTCAAGGTGAGCACATGATCTGCAGTTTGTGCATTTTTCCTATATCCAATTTGGCAGTTTGGTATATGGTTATTTAAATCAGCAAATTTAGAAAGTCGATTATGAAGTACACTGCAGAAGAGTTTACATAAATTGCTACCAACTGATATTCGTCTATAGTTTTCAGGAACAAACGCATCTCCCTTTTTGTGAAGAGTGGTTAAGAAATTGCAGTGCCAGACATCTAGAAAGTTTGCCGTACATAAAATAACATTAAACAATTTCTGCAGGATAGGAATAAATTAACCATGACCAGCTTTGATCATCTCATTGAGTACCAGATCAACACCACAAGCCTTGCCTTTTCAGCTTAATAATGGCCTGTGTGTTTGGTTATAGTAAAAACGGTGTCTCTGTTGGATAACACAAATTCATTCATTGAAGTTTCTAACTCTAAATCTTTATTTTGTGGTATATAATTCAATAGTTTAGTAAAATAGTCGACCCATTCAGAGCAAGTAATCGGGTTAGCTTTTGTTTTGCTGTCAAATTCCTTTAACTCATCATACAACATCATGAAAGCCTGTGGGTTTTTTTTAGATCTGAGGGTTTCCATTTGATCTAGAATATTTTGCTTATATGATGGCATTTGCATTGCAATAAGTTTTCTAAATATTTCGCGCTTGAATTGAAAATTAGTCAAAAGAGTTTGACTGAAAGGTTCTTTTTGAAGCCTCTGACCTAATGGTTTTAAATCATTGCGCATTGTCTTACAATCCTGGTCGTACCATTTCTTATTTATTTTTGATTTCTTCTTTTTGCGTTTTGTATGTTTTCTAGTTGTTAATTGTCTGATACCTGCTATCTTTGCAGTACCTATACAAATCTCAGTCAAATCTCAGTCAGAGACTTGACCAATGTATTACTACATACACTAGTGTTATTTGGATCCATAAACTTCCGGATCTGTGTTCTTATCTTAGGTCTCAGATTTGCGTGCATATACTTTAATTCATCTAGTTTGGATCACACAAATTTAGGTAATGGTTGATTTGGAACATCATCCTGCACACGAGTATATTCATATAATCCTCTAGTTATTACAGCAGATAACATGCAATGAATAGAAAAATTAGTGATATCATGTACATAAAAACATTGAACGTGACTTAGAAAGTATGTAGGCAATAGCATGTAATCAACTACGCTTGCATTACCACGGTAGCTGAAGCATGTACAGTGGCCAAAATAATCTCCTAAACGTCTACCATTAATAACACATACATTACAGGATCTGCACAGAGACAAAAGTTGTTCCCCATGTTTATCGACCGTTTGTTGATCACTATTATTTCTTGGAATTACAGCGTCATTATGTAATTTAAACTCAGGTTAGTGTGTATTGCGTCATCATATCGACAACAGTTTTCCTCACACACTATTCTGGCATTAAGATCTCCACAAATAAAACATTGGCCTGATTTAGAGTAATTGGCAATGTCCGTTTCGAGAATTTCAAAGACATCATCACTATGGGCAGAAAAACTTGAGTCAGCTGGGTTCACGTAGACTACAGCTATATACAAATTATGCTTCATCACAAAAAAGGGTTTGGAGAGTTCAATCCATAATAGTTCAATATTCGGTATTGCCATAAATTTAATTTCAGTACAGAGTTCTATCTTGTGTACACAACGCTATGACACCAGAATGTCTTTTCGAATTGTGAGACTTTGGTCTAATATTGCCACGAATCTCAAAATCTGGTAGTGAGGCCCTTAGGGAAATTATATCTGCATTGCTGCAGTGCGTTTCTGCAAGGCCAATAATGTCATAATTTTGTATTGTCTGGAGGAGTTCGGGGTCATCTAGCTTTGACATCCTTTGGCCACCGTTCCTGGTAAAAACACCATCTATATTCGAATAGGCAATGCATAAACTACATTTGTTACACATACTTGAAAAATAATGAGAATCAATCAGTAAAATATGCATTCAAAGTTCAAAGTTGCTTTATTTCATGGTTTTCCATACATATAAATAGACTCTAAACAGGCAGTCCATCAAAGGCATGGCCTATGGAGCGATGGGCTCCTTACACACATTACAAAACATTTGTACATTAACATATATATGACACACAAGACAGCGGCACCGTGACAGAATGCTAAAAAGCTACATTGATATGAATACTTATACAGGAACCTGACTACCATTCTGGAATTATTAGTCAGTACATTAACCTATTTGGGGATTTTATTAGCCATACAGACTTTCGGTGAGAAAGGATATGTATCTCATTCTGTTGTGATCGAGATTTTATCAAAGTAAACCTAGGAAATATGGTCTACCAATAAAATGATTGGATGATAATTGAAAGGTTAAATACTCATCCCGACTACACATGTACACGTACGCACGCGCGCACGCACGCACGCACGCACGCACGCACGCACGCACGCACGCACGCACGCACGCACGCACGCACGCACGCACGCACGCAGGCAGGCACGCACGCACGCACACACGGACGCACGCACGCACGCACACACACACACACACACACACACACGCATACACACATACGCACATACGTACATAAGCACGCGCATACATGCAAGTACACATGCAACACGCATACAAGTACTTACGCACATATGTATGCATGTGTGCGCCCATGCGCATACATGTTTTATTTTCATACATTACCACATACACAGGCACACTACTCATTTACACACATACACGCGTGTGCATATCATATCTATGTACACATATTCATATCTACATCAAAGATTATGATGAAATTAGAGATTGTGATAAAATTCTAGATTAAGATAGAATTAGCGATTATGATATGAATAGAGATTATGATAGAATTAGAGATTATGCTAAAATTTGAAATTATCATACAAATTAATAATTGAAATACATGTCAGTTACTGTGGATGAGTCTCCCGAATAAATCAGACGACCATTACCTGCCACAAGCACTACTGTCCACTTCCTATGACAACTATCATACGATATAAAAGCAGCAAAACCAGTGATCGGTATTGCGGATCATATCATTCAGGAGACATCCATGGAACACCCAGAAATAACTTTACTACATCATGTAGTACAACTCTTCCATAACAGTCACTTTGTGATTTCAGGGCCACAAGATATATGAGTCCCAGGATGAGTGATAAACTACTACCCATCCTAAGAGAAAAACCCCAATGTTACCAAAAGCTATATAGCATGCGTAATGGGAGAGTATTTATTCCTGACTGCATCTCAATTATGAAATAGACTTTTGAAAAGTGACTTTAAGCTAAGGTCACTAATGCTTGGGATTGTTGTTTTTGAATTGTCATTTTGCAAACCACATCTGCCTGCATTTCCTGGTTAACATTCATTATTGTTGTAATTCATAGAGCACTTTGGAATGTTGATATTAAACTGGGATTGTTTAACTTGTGTTTCATCGTTTTGGTTAGGCATACTATAGGTGTTTCGAAGTTTGTATTCTTCGTAGTCTTTCAAGCCAAGTAGAGAGAGGCCAAAATGCGGTGAGATGAACACCATCATTCTCTGCTTATGGAGTGAAGCGAATCCTGTGCAATTACATGTACTCCTAAACTATTTATGAAAACATTGTATTCTGCTGCCTTCGCATTATATGTGATGGTTTGTGAATTGGCTGCAAGGTGCCTAGGCAAAGCATGAGAGATGCAAATGCTGGTATCTGGGAACTGTTGTTTACACAGCCTAACAAGTTCAGCTCGTGTGTGCTGACACGCCTCTATTGATAAATCGGCAAGGCTGTTATCTGCAACATGCAGCAGGACACAGTTAGCGTTGATGTTGGACGCATCCACAAATCTTTGAGCACTGATTAAATTATTCTCCTCCAAGCAGACTACGTTAGTTTTCTTATGCTGATATATTTTGTCTTCTTAACATGAGAATTGCCTATTATAAGAAGATCACAGTTGTTTATGTTAGACTGTGTGCCATTAGACCTGATGCTGTTGCTGAAATTTGGTCTGGACTTGCTAACATTATGAGAGCTCGAAGTGTTGGCCCGATTAACATTCTGTTGTGGATTATTCACTTTGTTCCTCCAATGGCTGATGTTCAGCACCATTTTGTTCACCATGTCCCTGGTCGGATGCTTACTAGGCACTTGTCTGTTAATACCTGTTGCGCTACCTGTACCATTTTCCTCATCATATAGTATATCAAAGCGGTTAGAATGCGTAAAATTAGTAGCACCCATATTGATGTGAGTAGATCTATCTGGTGAGTATGTCTTTGAATTGAGGCTACAAATTCTGATGATAAATAGTTGAATTCGTCGCAAAAGAATGTTCATGATGTCCATTCCTTTTGGATACTACTGCATTGCTCTTTAAGATTGATATTTCACTATTCACTCTGAGGAGATCCTCACTCAGTTGCTTAACGTGGCACCTTACATCGTCTGTTGTCCTGGTGAACACACTGGCTGGCTGATTCTCTGAATCATACTGACTCTGCAGCCGCTTATTCCTGTACCTCAACACATGTAGGTCACCAAGAAGCTTAAGCTTATTCTCTTGTAATGACGTACAAACTAAGTCTCGATCAGCTAAAGCTGACTTCAATTCTGCACAAGCTGTACATCTATCGACAAATTTGCAACATTCTGCAATCTTATTTGACAAAAGGATTTTACCAATGCTTCTAAAGTTTCAACACGATTTTGGCTGTGAGTGGAGTTCATGATTATCTTCTTTCGTGACTGTCATATCCTTGTCGACAATCTCTGACATAAGTTTTGAATTCTCGTGCGAAGACTGAACAAGCCTCTCAACGAGCTTGCTCTCAATATCTCTAATTGCTGTCTGGAAATCTGTAGCTGATTTCAACTGATGAACTGTATCATTCATTGTCTTTATTAATGGATTAATCACCTGTTGGTTATGAATTGATAATGTCTTATTCTCTGTGCCTGATTCCAATACTGGTAGGAAGTTAGCATCCATGGTCTGTGTGCTTATTGAAGTACTGAGATTACTGCGATGTATATCGGTAGTAGTGACACGTTGTATGACATTGAGTGAGTTATCATTGAGCTTGCATTTAGATTTTTCCATTTTCAAAAGAAATACTTGCGGTACTGCAGTACATTTTGCACATTGAAATTTACGAGATGTACTGCATAGCAGATATAGTTGGTATGGAGGAAGATCTGTGCAGTTGTAATGTAGGCAGCTCTTGCATACACTACAAGATATCATTTCCTTGGAGTATGGTAACATACACTGGCGAGAGCTTGGAGTGGTTTTAGTACTGGCTATATCAGGAATGATAGGTACTGAGAGGATGTTAACCCTATCATTTGTTTTGTATATTGTTGAAGGCGTTGATACTGGTGTGTAGAGTGTAGCGCCATCGTTGGCTAAACGATCTCCTTCATCATTACCAGCCTCGCCTGAATGCCCCTTAACGTGTATCCAATTGACTTTGATCCTAGTAGTTGCTTCATGTAATCGACGCCATAAGTCTGCATTTTTTATACTAGCTAACTCATTGTTCTTTATCCACTCATTTATATGGTTAGTGATACCTTGGATTAAATACTCGCTATCAGATTTAATGCACGGGTGAGAAATATTAGCCGCGATTGCCTGCTCAATTGCTATAATAGCGCTGTATAATTCGGCCCGATTATTGGTGGGCAGATGTTCGTCGCAGGGAAGCGCACTGTTAATTTTCTTACAGTGTCTGCTTGGCCAATATACACCATACCCCCCTTTGGCATCGGGTCCGCGATTGTTAATACAGGCTCCATCAACGTACACCGTGGGGATGTTTCTAATTAGATTAATAACATTACTACTTGTAAGCTGTGCAGGTTGTGTGTAGGATGGCATTTCAATATTCTGATTCCGACAGAAGTCCATAAGGCTCAGAAAACCAGGAGGTGGCCTATCCTTGATATATACATTGATTTCCTCATGCTTGACGTCAGCAGCATTCATGAATGAAACGGCATCTTCCAGTTTAATGAATGACCGATGGTTTTGACCACAGTATTTAGATACTTTCCTTAGAAGAATTCCAGTCAGTGAAAATACCACATTTTAGTCCCGCAACTACCGTATCGTACTTTACATTTTTCATTGTTACATTGCCCATATTAATTGAAAGTTCGAATGTAGTTCATATAAATGTATGAAATTGCAATATTGGTCACACAAATTGCTCTTCGTTTAGTCCCGGAAACAAATTATGTGAATCGCCAGGTAATACTCACGTCAAGGTTTTTACTTCTAATCGCACAAACAGTTCATTTTCATGTGCACATATAGTTACGAATCTAAATTTACACAAAATTACGATCACAACGGCATATTTTACGGATAAATTAGTAAACTTGTAACATTTTCATTTTTCAAACGTTACTCCGTTATCTTATCAAAGATGTACAGGTCAAGCCAGCAAAATCTATGGGGAATGACTAAAATAGTGTGTGATCGTTTATTGTGACATAAACGATGACATCATTAGGTTAATGACGTCATGTGACATCATAAAGGCGCTGTTGGTTAGCTGTTGGACGATTTTGTCACGCGATTTGTGCTTGTGTGTTCAATCCAGTTAGTATTTGGATCAATGGAACGAATGGATGAACGAACGAACGAACGAACGAACGAACGAACGAACGAACGAACGAACGAACGAACGAATGCATGAATGAACGAATAAACGAACGAACGAACTGTAATGGAGATAAAGAGTATTAGATGCGCGTACTGACAGAGGACAGAATCAAGCATTAAAAACAATTTGAGTTTGAGTCCTCGTTCCATTCATCCTATTCACTAGTCCCAACCTGGAATGAAATCAGTTCGAATGACATATGGGTGCCAATGCTGCTTCTAATGTTAGGAATAGAGTACAGTTCCTACCCCCTTTACATGTAGCAATACAGACATGTTGGGTATTTTCCGTTGTAAAAAGATCTACTTAATTATTTAACAGCTCAATACAGACAGCCATGTCCCAGGAATGTTAACAAATTGTGATATCAAAGGAATATCCAGACAGCAAAACGGATGAGATCTTACTAAGAATGTGAACGCCAAAGAACGTGATTTCGGCGCAGTCATTTACAGCTGTCTTCTCAAATGCCACGGATGCGGTGCTGATCATGCGAGCGTCAGGGCGTCTATACTAAGAAGACAGTACAGCAACAAAGAAGACGGAGAGCGAAACACGTGATAATGTAATCTCCGCAATAAGAATAGAACGTAATTAATCCCATACAATAAAACAGAATTCCTATGCATAATTAATGGCATAATGTCAAGGGAGGGAATCAGTGAGCAGAGGTATCAGAGATGTTTGTAGACATGGATTCCGATCGCTGCACGATATTGGCAGGACAACCGATCTCCCAGAACTCACGGACAACGAGGCTAAATATTAACTATCGACAAATGAGATGATGTCGCAGAAAGTCTAATGTTAGGAATAGACAGATACTAAATGCAACTGGAGGAATTGTTAATCTGGAAATTGCATTGTTACCCACAATCAAGCCGATGATCATGCCACTCGTAATCGCCAATAAACCATTTTCCCCAACAGTTTCGATGCAATAGGTGTATGTATGATTACTGTATTCTGCGGCTGTAGTAGGAGAAACATCATACTGCTGCAATCAGTCCTTCTTCGTTTTTGACCACGGTGTCTCGTCTTCGGCCAAAATCTGTAGCTTCTTCAGGTCCGTTCTTGATTTGATTGTGCCGAGTCATGCTTTCTTGATGTCACCTCGTGGCACGCTTAAGACAGAAAATGTCACAGAGAAGGAGCGGAGTATAAAGACTATTGTTCAAAGTACACAATTGGACACATTTCATCAAGCAATGAAAATGCATGAAGGCCCGTATGCTGATGGGGTGATAGGTTGTATCAGCTTAAAATGATAGTGATGAGTAAATGCCATTAATATCACGGGAAAAACTATATCAAGCAGTAAAAGTATGTCATTACATAGGCCTATGTAGCCTCTTTTTTAATATTCAGCCATTTATTGCCCGCTTATCACAGAGCGAGCAACAATTACATTATGGTGTGATATTGACGCGAGAGCGTGAAGATTGTCGGAAATCTATGCGCTTTTCAGTAGGAAACAATGCTGCCGTCAGATGATGCAAGGATTTGCTGTCAAGTTCTCAAGACCACGCTTACTCGCATGCATTTCTGCTTGTGTTCAAAAGTCGATGTTTCCACGTTTCGCTAAGGGCCATTAGCCACAGATACGCATGCAACTGTCATTCCTGTATATCTGTATGCACGTTTCTTCTTGCGATGATTAATGGAACTGTGCAGACAAACTAATGACTATTACATTCATATCCATGATATTATCCAATCATTGGACATTTCCAGTTTAAACATCGATCATACGATGCCACAATCAACTACGTGACGTGTATTACGTAACAAATGACATTATTAGGTTTGTCGCGAACGCTAAAATCGATGACGGACTAAGTAAGCGTTGTTGTACCGAAATTGTATGTGCTTACTATTTAATAAACATGCTTTTGAATATTTTGAAACTAATTAGACTGGGCGCTGTTGCTGTCTGTCAAATTAGTTTCAAAATATTTAACTGCTTACCTGTATAGTTTGTTAGAAATTGATCGTCAGGGAGTTCAGCGATCGACCGATCCCAACACAGGCAAAGTGCGGGTGGAGCATAGCTAATTATGGGCGAGGCATAGCTAAAACGGGACTTCTCTATTAACATATCTAGGCACAATTGCCAAATCAGGGTAGCCCAAGACCTGAGAGTTACTGATTCAACATCACCACTCACTGCACAACACTCTGAAGGACACTTTATCGGGACTGACCATGGTAAGGCAGAAACAATTCGAGAATGGTTCAAGGAACAGTTCACTGACCACGATGATGAGCCTTTGCACCAGTTCTCCTACCCCACCTATCTCCTACCCTACCCTGTTGCTATTCCAGCCGGCTGGTGTGTGTGTGCGTGCGTGCGTGCGTGCGTGCGTGCGTGCGTGCGTGCGTGCGTGCGTGCGTGCGTACGTGGTGCTTAAACCCCACACGGGGGGGGGGGGGGTGTCGCGGTGGGTCTTTATCTAACCTGGTCATATTACCCAGGCCCTAGTGTCTTACCTAGTTTCGAAATTTCAGGTAAGTTCTAGCGAGGTCTTTTGAGCGGATTTGAACCCCAGTCTGCAGCCTAACAACACTATGCAATTCAACAACTCTATTGATAGACCCACCGCAACACCATTAAAATCTCGACTCTTAGTACTCTTTATCTCTGAGCGTGAGTTGTGACATCGCTGTTACTGCGTTATCTCGAAGTGACGTCAAGATCTAGAGTGAGTCTAGCCTGATAAGGCAGCAACACAGCAACGTGTGGACACATAACTTATCAGCTATAATTAATAATGCATACATGGCCGAGATAGTTAATGCGTTGTATTATACAACAGGTTCAAATCTCGCTATGTGTTATTAGAAAATGGTAAACTTTAAAATCACAGGTTCAAATCTCGTTATGTGTTATTAGCAAATGGTAAACATGTCTACAATTACTCTTTACCTGTTACCCGAGAAGCATGACATCACGTCAAGACCAACTCGCACAGTCACATAAAACCCATGATTGCAGACCACAGACCCTCGACTGGGTCAAGAATTGTAGTTTATTTAGCCCATCTGCTATACGTTAACACCCAATTAGACACAGCATTAATAATGGTATACCACGTGTGAACACACAACCATACACTACGTGTAAACACTCAAACACCCAACTACGTGTAAACGCTCAAACAATTTTACACACAATGGGTTGGCCTGGAGAGCTATGGTCATGCATGCATGATGTAGGCTGTGCAGCGCGACAACAAAAAGTACCCGGGCCATTGTGTGATATGGACAACTATGCAGATCAAAATCTTGAGAAATGGAGAAGCTCAGGGATCCCAACATTCCACTCGTCAGTTCTACTAAAATGTCTTACATGTCGCGGACGTTATCCGATGATTGTGATAGCGATGGACAAACTCTTCAAGTATATGAATTATTCAGAAACGGTTTGCAGTTTTGATGTGGATGCTGCTATCGAGTTGGAACAAGAGTGAGAACAAGAAATGCAGTGATCCCTTGCCCACCATCCTCTCATTGCGCGCACTACTCCCACGTATCACATCAGCTCTCCTGAACATGAACCACATCTCACACAAACACATAGTCTCCGTCGGTATCACATCGACACGACGGACCACCCACAGGTGTTTCCAGGTACTGATCGCCTTGTGATCAACCACACATAATAGGGTCTGAACGCCCATTTAGAGACAGGCATCCGCAGTAATATACACCATGATTACTGTTGCACGGCTTCGCGATGTTGCAAATCAATTCGGCCTTAGAGTAGCCTCTACGGCCAAGAAAGCCGACCTGCTCCAGATGATTGGACAGGCCCGTGCCGAGGAGTCGCAGAAGCGATTCCCCCGAGCAATGAAGATGGGAAGGTTTCCAGAGCTTACCAAAGATGATATTTTGAATCCCCACAAGAAAGCGCAGCGGATCCGTGAGCTTTATCAGTTGGACGGGGAGGTGACTGCTAGGTTACGAGCCAAGACTGTAGCGAGGTGGATGGCGGACCATGCACTGGAGCGCTTACCTCCCCTACGCAGGATCACTAAGCAAGTGATGAGGGGGCCGAGGTCTGAACCCTTAGCCTGGAGCATGAGGCGAGAAGGCGAACACATTCTCGACCAGCGTCTCGGCGAAAGTGAGACAGAGGATAGAGGACGCCAACCAGTATGCTGGACATTCTTCAGAGGTCTAGAAGGAGACCTTACAGGCCAGATCATGCAAAAGATCCAGCAGACTGTCCAGAACGCCTTCTACACTACACCCATACCTATCGCATCCGTCACATCGATGACGGTAGGGTGATGCTCTTCCACAAGAATGCTCCAGGTAGCCGTGGCTGAACACGATAGGAGCAGCTCATGACAGCGTGGCAGCAAGAGGGCAAGCCCGCCTCGACACAAACAATATCGATCTACCCAACACCAAGTGGGCTTTCGTTCGATCAATCAACGTTGAGGTCAGGGCTGTCATCGACCGCCAACCTCTGCTTGGGACAGGTTCCCTCCCAGACTGGCTACGACAGAAGAAGCCTATGACTGCCCTCGACAACTACAGGGACAACAGGCGTCTCTGGAGATGTCTAGCAGTCCACCGAGGAGCGAGAGCTGATAGAAGTACAGCTCATGCACGAGAGCTTCCCACACAGTTCTACGGTAAGACAGTGACACTATCTGATGTCCGCAAGACCTCGCTGGATCAGCTGAAGAAGGTAGAGTTCTTTGCCAAGATCGGGATTCACGTGTATGAACCAACCGAAGAGGGCACCTGGCACTTGATCAGGCAAGCGGCTGACTACCGTGATACCATGACCATCGCCGTGTGGGACCACCACGCCTTCTACATCAAGAACATCTCCAAGCTGGCACATACACTAGTCTGCAGTCATTGTCAGCAGAGGTTTACACAGGCATGCAGTCTTCAACGCCAAGCTGATCAATGTACAGGCAGCAAAACAAAAATCGTGTGTTCTGGCGAGAAGGTTGCGGTGCCACAGTCTGCGTATGAGAAAGCCTTCTATCCGCCCCAACCATCCAGTTCAGCAGCTATCGTTGGGTCGAGTATGAGTCGAGAAATAGAGGCATACACATACACCATGTAGAGTGTGGGCACGGTGGCGAGCGTTGGATCGAGGGTGCTCCCGTAGATGGTTATGATCCGACCACCAACACCGTTTACCAGTTCCATGGCTGTCACTGGCACGGGTGTCCACAACACCAGCGAGGTAAGGATGCTGAACAAAGATACTGCAAGACAGTCCTGAGAGAGGAGAAGCTGAGAGCATCTGGCTGCACGCTTGTGGTACAGTGGGGGTGCTGTATAAAACGCTGTCCAAGCGTCCCTAAACGAGTTCGGACTGTTCCATACCAACACTTCATAGTTTACGACTTCGAAGCACTCCTAGATGGTATCAAGACTCATCCTAAGGAGACTCTCACGATCGAGAGTACACACATACCTATCTCTGTGTCAGTTGGCTGCTCCTTATATGGCGGCACGAGTGAGCCGACTCACCTCTGCAATCCTGACCCCAAAGAACTGAATAGAGAGTTCATGCTGGTGATACAACGGCGAGCATATCTAATCCGAACATGGGGTGGGGCACAGTACATACAAACAGACCTGGACAAGCTCCCAAATCGACGGCAGCGCCTGATCAACAAGTGGTGTGACCAAGTGCCTGTACTTGGGTTCAACTCTGGGCGGTATGACCTGCACCTCATAAAGAAATACTTTGTCGATGAGCTGACTGACAGTATAGGCTCAGTGAAGGTTGCCAACAAGGCTAGTCAGACAACGTTCCTCATAACAATTGAGCTATGGTTTCTGGATGTGCTGAACTACCTCGGCCCAGGAGTCTCATACGAGGTATGGGTCAAAGCTTATGGGTGTACACAGCAGAAGAGCTGGTTCCCGTATGAATGGTTTGACACACATGAGAAGCTCAACTATCCAGGGCTTCCTAACTACTCAGCATGGACATCTAAGCTCAAGGGTGGCTACCTCTTGACGCGATCAGAGTGGGAACAGTGTAACCAGACATTCAGCGAGCATGGAATGCGGACATTCACCGGCTGGCTGTGGTACTACAACAACCTGGATGTCAGTCCATTCATCGAAGCCCTAGAGCAGATGTGGGAGTTCTACACAGAACGAGAAATAGACATCCTCAAAGACGCGGTGTCTCTCTCGTGTGTGTCACTGCGGTACCTCCTACGTGGAACCACTCATCACATGCTAGATATTAGCCTCTATTCACCAGGCAAGGAAGCCTAAAAGATGCTGAAGGGTGCTGTTTTTGGAGGTCCCAGCATCGTATTCACCAGATACCACGAGGCCGGTGTGACTCGAATCCGCCAGAGTGAGCGTGTCTGCCAACGTCTACTCGGCTACGACGCAAATGCTCTGTACCTGAGATGCCACGTGGTAAGGAGACAGTTCGCCATTGGCCCGGTGCTAGTGGTGTAGCTAGCTTTAAGGAGGCTCTCCTAGCAAACAGCTGGTTTGGGTTTGCTGAGGTGGATATAGAAGTCCGCAAGGCTCTGTGGGCAAAATTCGAGGAAATGCCTCCTCTCTTCTATAACTGCGAGATTCCGGTCGAGGCAATCTCTTCTGAGATGCTGGCATATCTGAGGCGAACATGGAGGAAGTGTCCCACCACCCAGAAGCTGGTCGGTGCCCTCTCTGGCAAGAAGCGGCTGCTGTGCGCACCGACACTCAAGTGGTATATAACCCATGGCCTGGAGATCACTGCTGTATACCGCACCATAGACTATGAGGCCAACCGCCCATTCGAGTGGTTCATGGAGAATGTTACAGAGGCCCGCTGCTCGGGAGATGTAGATAAGAGCAAACCGCTCTTGGTCAGATCTCTTCAAACTCCTCGGCAACAGTGCCTACGGGAAGCTCATCGAGGCCCTAGAACGTCATAGCAACACCAGCTTCACGCAGGATGAACGCGTTGTAGACAAGGCCCTGCATAGTGCATGGTTCGAAGATCTCGAGATCGGTGAGTCATACGAGCTCCAGAGTCGCAAGCCGAGAATCCCTATTCGAAGGCCCTTCCAGGTGGTGATAGCCGTTTATGAGCTCGCGGAGCTGTGAATGTTGGAGTTCTACTACGATTTCCTCGATCGCTACGTAGCTCATGACAGCTTTGGGTACCTGCAGATGGACACTGAATCTGCGTATATCGCTATAGCAGGCTCCAACCTAGACGACGTCATTCGCCCTGAAATGCGAGCAGAGTACCAGGCTCATAAGCGGGACTGGCTAGCTTGGGACAAATGGTCTGGATGGACTCCGAGTTCGAAGGCTCTCGTGGTATCGCTCTCTGCTCCAAATGCTACCACGTGGAGAGCACAGCTGCAAGTATGTGCTCGGCTAAAGGAATGTCAAAGTGGCAGAATGAGGTCTCTTGGCAGAGGTTCTACAGTGCCCTACATGGCGGGGTTGACAGAGCTAAAAATCGAGGCCTACGCATGCGCAACCAGGGTATGGTGACGTATGCACATGAAAAACTTGGACTATCCACTTACTATGATAAGTGCCATGTGCTGCCAGATGGTGTCCATTGTGATACCACAAGCTGGAAAAAGAATGCACTGCGGAACCATCCAGCCCTTGGATGTGCATGTTGGCAGTGTGTATAGGGGCTATAGGGCATGCCAAGCTGGTTCAGTGTCTCACCGTGGTCCCACTGCTACTGTAGAGAGTCAGGATAGTCTTATAGCTGATTTACTAGTGGCAGAGTAGGCTGATCCAGAGCACCACGATAGCTAGGCCTGACACCACTTGTAGAGCTGCCACGGGAAGCGGTGTCGTGTCGACTGGCTGCAGTTTCGGGGTCAGAACGCCTTTATGTGGAGCTGCCATGGGAAGCGTCGTGTCAGGGTCGGAATGACTGTATGTGCTGCCATGCCCGTACTATGCGTAGGTGCATTGATATCAGTGTTGAAGCCGAGGTGGACACCGGGGGAACTCCCCTCGACTATCATGTTGTTATAGCCCCTGACTTGGAGGTACTCGATGTTCGCGATCATGTTGCTCGGAATCAACCGTAGGTGTGGTGAAATAGCAATGTCAAGTTTGCGATGGGCCTTCTGCAACCCCTGCTGGAACTTAGCAATAAGACTACTGGGGTCTGCCACGAAGATCATATCCTCAACGAGACTGATGAACATGGCCTGGACCTCTGCTCTGCTGACACCATCTATGGAATGACGCAGCTTAGTATGTGCTGTAAGGGGGCAGTAGCAAAGTGCTTCCAGGGACTGGTTGATCCGAACGATCCCTGCTGGTGGGAGGCCTGAGGCGGTGTGTGGGACAAAGTCCTTCCTCACATCTGGATAGTTCTGCCGCAAGCCAGTGATGTGCATATTTTGCACCAGCCCTCCAGGGTCGGAGTCTGGATCGACCGAGAATGTCGCTGTCTTCCGACGGCCTACTCATCAGGGTGTTCGATAGGGGAATCCTGAGTAGTCACGTCTCGGGTCACCGTACATAACCCCTAGACCGCTGTTGTCACCACCATGCCATCGATAGTATGGGTGAGCGCTGACCTCTCCCTGTAGTCTGCTGGCTGCTGAGACGCTATGACTGTTGAGCTGTGGGTCCAAGTCGTTTGTATCAGGGAGGCTTGCACCCAGCTCATGGAGGATTCGTCGCACCGAGAAGTACACGTGGAATCTGAGACAGCTGGCGATGAGCACAGCTTCAGGAGTACCAGAATACGATTGAAGCAGGGTGGAACTTACTCCACATCCTGCCGTGGCACACCACACGGCAAAGTTCAGCTGCTGATTCCAGTGTGAGAGGCTTGGAGCAGCCATCCAAGTATGAGCTTGCTTCGCATCCTTGATGGTGATGGGCAGTTGGTCAGCGGTCGTGGGTTGATGGAGAAGCTGGTTCGAGACCGTCCATCCACTGTGATGGAGAACGGTGTTAGCTCTGGTATATCAGACAACAGACCTCTCAGGCCAGTCAAGGGTGTACCCAGGAGGTGCGGTTGGCTCCGGATGACTGTCGTGAGCTTCAGTGGGAAGGCCATCTATACTGGCATTCTTAAAGCTACCATACAAGCAGCACTCTATTTGTAGTCGTCTCGACTCCAGAGACCAGCGAGGCGACCTCGTCTTAACATCTCGTTTTTAGCTCCTCCATATCAACCCGCACGCTGGAGCCTTTGAGGTATTGCTGTCGCACTTTAGGTTTCTCCATGAGGTACAGGGCTTGGACCTTCAATATATGGTGGTACTCTTCATCGGTGACCTGTCCAAACTCGAGAGCTTTGCTGACAGACTCGTCGATAGTTCGTAGCATACTCTGTGCCAGTGTCACATACTTCGCATGCTTCTCCAGCCTCCTTGTGATCTGACACTGCCCTACCACCAAGCCAGTGGCCAAGACAGTGGTAGCTAGTGTCGCACCACCCAGCGAGATAGGTCACAGCTGTCACACCAGCACTGGCTCAAATCACACCCGCAGCAGTGGTTGTACGCGCGAGGACGTTGTAGGCTGTCTTATATCGCCTGCGCGTTCTGCTGTACTTTTCTCTCTCATGGACGAGATTCTGTTTGATGGTGTCAATCTGCTGGAGTCGCCAGCCGTGTACTGTACCACCCTCGTCAGCAGTCAGGGAGGGTGTATAGTTCTGGTTGCTTCCGCCACTCTGATTTTGCCATAGTAGGTCACAGCTGCCACACCAGCACTGGCTCAAATCACACCCGCAGCAGTGGTTGTACGCGCGAGGACGTTGTAGGCTGTCTTATATCGCCTGCGCGTTCTGCTGTACTTTTCTCTCTCATGGACGAGATTCTGTCTGATGGTGTCAATCTGCTGGAGTCGCCAGCCGTGTACTGTACCACCCTCATCAGCAGTCAGGGAGGGGGTATAGTTCTGGTTGCTTCCGTAACTCTGATTTTGCCATAGTATACCTGGAGATTAAACCTGCATCACCTGCAGAATCTGCTCATGGGTCATAGAATGGTTCATTTTGGACAGCCTGGCGAACCGTCCCAGCTTTTTAGTGTCGAGACAGACGTCTCTTAGAAAGTGGTCATCCAGCCGTATGTCGGGTGCCAGTAGCTTTCCGAGACATGACATCTGGAACATCACCTTATGACCAAGATAGTAGGTCCACCGCTGGATGGCTTTCTTGGTCTTACACTCCTGCGCCATCTCCTCTTCCTACTGTATGACATCTGGCTCATCCTCGTCTGTGAAGACACCTGGCTCATCGTCGTATGTGAAGACATCTGGTTCATCGTCGTATGTGAAGACATCTGGCTCATCGTCGTCTGTCAAGACTCCTGCGTCCCGCTTACTCTCCTCCAAGGGGGCCTGCCAGTATCAGGAACCTTCACTGTTCCTTCGCCTCCTTGCCTTGCTGGCAGCCTGTTGATACCAGCTCTCCCACTGTAGTCGCTCTCCTTCTTGTTGACAGATCGCTTGCTGTGTGAGCATCTGTTCGTTTAAGGCCTTTTGGCAACCCTCTATCGGGTTCATCATCTCGGCAAAGGTCAGATGAGTAATAAAAGTGTAAACTCTAAATGCGTGTCCGATATCCCATCTGTGCTGGCATATATGTTAATGGAGGGGCTGTCAAACAGGTGATTTACAGGTGTGAACAGGCTAGGACTGATAGCTTTCCATAGGTTGCTGTTGGCACCTGGGAGATACTCTATCACGTCCCGGCCGACTTCTACCAGTGAGCTGCTGTGTGGACTGCCCGGAGGTTGATGTAGCACATCGGCGTGTATGTATGTTGTGCCCCGCTGGGGCACCTCGAAGAGGACCCATTCTACACGGTACTGTGCCACCCATCTCCCCTCTAGAGAGGGTGAGCCTACGTTCTCACCACCGGAGAGCAGCAGGCGGACAATCGGCATGGTTATATCTCCTGTTTATACCCCTCCTAAAGCATGCTATGGAACCCATATTTGCTCACTCAACTGGTCTTGCTGACCTGGCAGATGTGTACGCAGTTGATGCTGCCAAGGTAGAAGAGAGCCATGGCAAGTCATTCGACCTACAGTACGAAGCAAACTCACAGGCATTCTCCCTCCACCCCATTGGTGGTGATGTGTGGAGCTGCTCACAGACCTCAAGGATCTGTCGAAGGAGCGCCTGGGTCGCAACATAGATGGCCACAAGATCGTGTTTCGGTACGATTTCCCGAAGAGGAAGTACATCCTCAAGCCGTTGATTGAGGTCTCGGATACAGAGGTGGCAGATATCAACACCCTAAATGACGACCTCGGCTTTCATCTGGTCAAACCCTATTCGAGCAATGCCCCGCCGATGGCACATGATGGTCTACTATTGACCCTGGCAAAAATGAATGAAGTGTGGCACCGCGCTGGACCTGGTGGTACCTGGCAAACATGGTTGCCACTATATAGGCCTCCCGCAGTCATTGACATGGAGGTTACTCCCTTCTCCACTGTTGTGAAAAGGGATGGGACAGTTCGAATGCTCTACAATCGGGGATCATCCTTCCTCACCTACATAGGTGACGGCGTCTCCCTGATGAGGGTGGGTCACTGGATCGGGGTTACATGTGGAAAGCTTCTGCTGCATCGTCCATTCGATGGACCAGAAGAAGCTGTTAACCTCCAGGAGGGCATCCTACGGATAGATGGTGTGTCACATGTCTCCAAAGCCAAGGGTGCTGTTAAACTGCTTCAGCGAGTCGAACTCACTAGCCCGCAAACCACTCATACAGTCCTAGAGCTACGTTTCTTAGCCGGTGACAGAACTATCCAAATACGCAAGTGACTTATCTCAAAACCGATCACGCTCCTAATCAGTTCAGCTTTTATGCAAAGACCATCGATGCTGTAGGCCAATATCCCCCCATCGCAGTACCCAAGCCTCAAGAAGTCACCTGTCACGCACACCCCACCCCAGCTAATATGCGGCCCATTGCGCTCCTCAACAGCATACGGAAACCCCTATCCAATGTTACTCTATGCCGTGTCCGAGACACGATTTATGACCTCACCGGATCATGTCAAAGCGGCTTTAAACACGGGCACAGCCGCGCAGACATTGTATGGGCTCAACGCATGCCTGTGTCAGTAGTCATGTCCAAACACTGGGATTTCCACAAAATGGTCATTGACATGTCACGAGCCTGCGATACAATTAATAACTCGACGATCCTAGATGTACTGCGCATGACCAGTTGCAATTACGTTGAGATACGACTAGTGAAACTACTACTTGCAGACACCAAGCTGAGAGTACGAGTCAAGTCAGTGAAGCCTGTACAGATTGAGACATTAGTCGACTCCCATCAAGGGGATGGGTTATCTCCTGCGCTTTCCACCTGCTCCCGCCCTTGCTGCTGCATTGAAATCTACGCAGGAAAATGCCACAAGACCAACCCCCAGTGTCCATACTGGGTAGGCCGCTAGAGATGGAATATGCCGACGACATGGACTTCATAGACGAGGAAAAGAAACCCTTCGACGAACGTCTCCCAATAGCTGAAAGCAAACTAAAAATTGAGAATCTCGTTATGAATGAATCCAGAACAGAGTTGACTCACCTATACCTATCTACAAAGCAGGAGGCTAAGGAAAATGACGATCCAATTCATGACAGCGAACCATGGAGGAAGGGTAGAATCCTGGACTCGTTACTTTGTAGTGCTGCTGGCATTGCTGCACGCTGCTTCATGGGAACATAGATTTAAAGTCCTTCTGCACGCTATGGATTCGTAGATCAAAGATGCCCTATGTGTATACAACGCAATCTGCGTATCTTTGCTGCTGTATAACTGTAACTGATGGGCAGCTCCAAATGCAGGGCTAGATAAACTTTATGCCTGCCACCGCAAATACCTACGCACCATCACTGGACACCGATGGCCAGAAAGTGTAATTTACAACGATGCACTACGGAAATTTGTGATACATCGCTGCTGTCTGTAAAAGTCGCCCAGAAAAAATGGTCCATGTTTGGCCATGTGCTAAGGATATCAGAAGACACACTTTTACAATTAGAGCCTTGGAATTCGCCCAGCTGGGAGACAGCAAAAAACAGTACGGTTTATCGACATGCATTGCTAGCAATGCTCCAAACCTGTATTTCAATCAGAGCACTGAAAACTAAGTCCATGTAATTCATCCCCTATCACCTTGGATGGATGGCATTAGTGCGGTCCAAACAGCATTGACGACAAAACCTGTACTCGCACCAGATATGTATTGCATTCTTTTCCAATGTGACATGGCATGTTCATAGCAACGTTAACGCTTTCATGTCCAGGCCTGCCGAAACCTGTCCTTGTGATGGTGTTGAGGAAAGTCAATTTGCAGGCCACGTGAAGAGTATTTTCTGACAATTTAACACTGGAATGACTGGCTAGATAACCGAGCCAGTCATACCAGTGGTAAATTGTCAAAAATAGTCTTCTCTTGGCCTGCAAATGGGCATTCAATAACCACATATTTAGATGTTCTTGACCAAATTTAGCCATTAAAGGGTTAAAGAGGTTGTTTTATTGAAATACCAAAAATACTACCCAAGTGGATTTCTATTAATTTATCCGAATCATCCGATAATTTTGGACAATTGTCTGGAAAAATCCAAACATCCTGATAAACAATACATAAAGATATTAGTTCCAACACGCAACTAGTATAAGTTGGTGTGTCTGATTATCTGTTGATGTGTGTGTCGGTCTGTAAAATCTTTTGACATTTCGAGCAAAAGACACATTTTCACAACTATAGCTCGCCGCATTTGCTTTAGCCTACCGTATACGTCTTATTAATTCTGCTGTGCTATGTAAGCTTATATCGCTATCACACAAATTACATCAAAGCAAAAGGTGCAATCCAGGTATGGTCAGCCACATTTTCAGATCCTGGATCCTGAATTTGAAATGCACACATTGACGTTTTTCCGCAGATAACATACCGACATAGGAATTTCAAAGCATGAAACTGCACAGGTAAGCTAATACCTAATTTGAAATTAATTTGACTGGATGTCTTATTGGTGTACACAATAAGCAGTTTCCAGTTGAATTACTCTCAAATTAATCAACAAATTATTTCTTATGTCTTAACACTTTATCACCCGAAATTATTGCGCCTCAATGGAGGATTCCAGTTTATCCATCAATCATATGACGTCATAATCAACTACGTGAAATGTAAGATGACGTCATAATCAATTACAGCATGAATTCCGTAGCTAAGTTCGTCATGAAAAAATTTAATTGATGACAAACTAAGCTTTGTTGTACGAATTGTATGGCCTTTCTATTTGATGGACATGTTGTTGAATATTAGCAACTAATTTAACTGGTTTTCTGGAAATTAATAGTCCTCGAGTTCAGGGATCGATTGATCCAAGAACGAGCGAAGCATAAGTGGAGCTTAGCCAAAGATGGGCGGGGCATAGATAAATCTGGATTCTTCCATTTCAGCACAGCTATACGGAAAGACTGTTAATCTTTTGCAACTAATTTGACTGAGAGATCTTTCTGTCATAGGCACAACCTTCTCCCAGACAAATGCTTTCAAAATATTCAACAGAAAATTCCTTACACCTTCAAGAATGTGTTGTATCCGAGTATTTAGGGTTCAGCGAGTTAGCAAGTCCACCCATTCCTTACCTTTGACTGAATGTATTCCAGTTTCTTCAGTTTCCGATATACAACGGTGTCTGCTTTCAAACAAGCAGAGCATTGTGGGAATGGTATCGCTCCTGAGATAAAGCTTCCCAATATTGATAAGACACCATGCATTGCTATACACACAGACATCACAAAGTACATCAACGCTCTATTCGTCGCTGACTGGACGCCACCGTTATAACAGTGTAACGTAACATGCGTCAGAACTGCTATCCAGGACATAGCATCGACTAGAAGGAGCCACAGAAGTCTTCTCTTTACCACCATAAAACTTCTTAAACTGAAATCCGTATTGGGAGTCGTGACTCTGTTCCGTTCCCCTAAATATACACGCATCAAGTTGCTGATTATGGTTAGAAATGCGAACCCAATACATAGACAACAGAATGCCAGCATGAAAATCGAGAATTCAGATTCCATTATTCCTTGTTGGTAAATAGGTAAGCAACTCGACGTGTGTAAGGCGTCGTTGTCTGGCAAGGTCACTGGAAGCAACGGCAGCACTGAAACTATTATTGCTACTGTTTTCTCTGGAACAACTATGACAAGAAATACGCAGACGTGGTATTTAGATGTCTTTCGTTTGAGAGAAAGACTTGACGAGCCGAGTTTGACTGGTGACTTGATGAATCTAAAGATTCCAGCCGCAATGACCAGTGTGTAAACGCAATCTTGAACGCCTAGTATGAGAAGAGTCCGTGCTGCTGAACAAGTCGTCGTGTCCGTGAACTTTGATGACAAATACGTGATTATTCCAAGAGCCATCACAATGTGCGAAGCGTCGAGAAATGTCAATGATAGTTTCCAAATAGTCCGACACTTGCTATTTACTCGTCTCCATCTAAACAAGGCGGAGACCAATGTAGACGTTGTGCCAAGAATGATAAATGGCCATGAAGCCATCCTTAGTGCATCGCCTTCCGCGTCCATCACGAGACATAGCTGGTAATTGTGTCGAACTGTTTCACTCACGCATGCGCATTACCTAATAACGACTCGTCACGACTGTCACAATATTTCCGATATATAAACTGCACAATGGGAAGCATCTTATGCAAAACATAGGAGGACTATCTCATATGACAACGCCCAGCTTTGTGCGGTTCTTTAAATTAAATTTCTGAGAATTTCTTTGCTTCGTTGTGCTGCGGTCTCTTCCATTGTGCCGAGATGTGTTCGTAGCGAAATCTACAAATAATAATAATAATAATAATAATAATAATAATAAACTAATTAACATAAAATCATGATTTATAAGCGAAACATGGAACGTGTCTTATTACCAGTGGCTGTTCTACCTGTGGCCTCTATAGGCTACACTGGATGGAACATGGCATAGTTAACCACATAACTTTCATCTTACAATACAAGCTAGGTTTTAGGTTTAACAAGAGTTGGTGTACTTGGTCACCATGTCATAAGCTGATTGCAGATTAACCCTTTCATGACTAAATTTGGCAAAGAATATCAAAATACTTGCTTATTTGAATATCCATTTGTAAGCAAATAGAAGACTATTTTTGAAAAGATTTACCATGGAATGACTGGCTCGATAATCGAGCCAGTCATTCCAGTGATAAATTTTCAAATATGGTTGTCTCTTGGCCTGCAAATTGTCATACATCCAAGTAGGGACTAGTTTTTGGCCGGCTTCAGTTAGAAATGGTTAATAATGTTATGTGGGACTATTGGCCCGAGCTTCGAGTACACGAAATGCATTTCAATACTATGTAGTAATATAATTTTTTTAACGCCACGCTTAGACCATGGTTATAGATTGCCTTTTTACCTCAAAAGACGTTATCGGTAACAATCAATAACCAGCATGTGCTTAGATATTATGTCGTGTTTAATATTACCCCATGGGGATTAAATACACGATATCAATGAAAATATGAGGTCATGCTATGTTAATGCGATTTTTGACATAATTCCCATTCACCCGTCTTGTCTTGAGCTAACGCTAACCGAGTTAGTACTTAGCCTATTAAACGCAAATTGTTATTGTACTGTTAGCAATGGCCGCCAGGTTATCATGCCCCCACCCCCCCCCCCCCCCAAAGCACGTTGCAACTATGACCTACTCTGTTTTCTCTCAGTACCTTTGTAAAATATCACAATATATTTATTTTCTGCATTTACAATAGTATATCAATGTGTCTTTGTAGATGATGTTGGAACTTCTGTCAGCGTTGCTTTTATATAGATATTTTCTTAAATTTATGTGTAAATTAAGGTAAGAATAGGAAGGAAAACGAGAAAGTTGTTTACTTCGCTTAATTAAGGAGATGATGTCTCAGAGTATCTACCTTTCAAGAATTTTCGGATATATACTAGTGGAGCCCCAAAGCCTGGTTGACAGCATTGAGTGACTCATGTTAGGAGTTCATGAACCTTGCCCTGGAGCCCTGTGTCCTACGTTCTACACTCACTGTTAGATACAGACACACGGCAGTCGATGATGATCAACCTGTGGCAGATCTTTAATGGAAACAACGTGCAGTTTTCCCAAAATAATAGACAATGGAGGATTCCAGTTTCTTAGTCAATCGTATGACGTTTTAATCAACAACGTGACGTGCAGGCTGTCGTCATAATCAATTACGTCATGAATGACGTAGCTAAGGTAGTCACGAACACTTAATTGATGACGGACGAAGCGTTGTTGTAAGACTTGTATGTCTTTAGTATTTAATAAATATGCTGTTGACTATTTTGAAACTAATTTGACTGGAAGCTGTCGTTGTCATAGGCAGCAACAGCACCCAGTCAAATTAGTTTCAAAATATGCAATAACGTTCCTGATAATTGATAGTCAGGGAGTTCAGGGATCGATCGATCTCAACACGGGCGAAGTGTGGGTGGAGCTTAGCTAAAGATGGGCGGGGCATAGCTAAAACTGGATTCATCCATTCAAGCGGTTACTGTCGGACATGTGCACTTTTTGTGTCGCACCGACACCATTTGATTGAGACGTCAGCTAACCAGTGGCGTATTTTGATTATAACGTCAGACACTTGAATGACGAAACAAATCTTTCGCTTCTCTTATGGAATCATTTGAGTCCGTTACCATTTCTAGGTGTCCATTTATAAAAGATAGTCCGTTAACTGTCAAACGAGAGCTGCCATCTCGGAACTGGCCAAACATTATACCATATTCCCAGTCTCCACACGGGAATTGGCTGAAGAAAATTAAACGGTGTAATAGATATCTATATTATGTACACGTATAGGCCTCTATATACATACCTGTGAAGTTGGTCTTTCCTTCATCCGAGGTAACTAAACTGAAGTATACTATCACATAATATTCAAATAGACTATGATGCACGCTCTCTCATTTCTAATCTTCTCACCTCTTCTATCTGCCCGGATGTCTTCGCGTTTCTAAGCTGTTATTATTGCCGCATACGGTCAATGCATTCTGCAGTGTTTCGCAACGATGAGTGAAATACACGTACAATACAGCTCATAAATAAATTGCCACGTTTACAAAACAAACACTGTTAGTTAGTAAGTTCTATTTGATATTTTGAACGTAATTAGATTCGAAGACATTGCTGCCATAGTCAGCATTGCCTTCTTCCAATCCAATTATGCTCAAAATATTCAACAGTACGTTTTATTTTGTTCTTTAAACATTAATTTTGAGCTGTACTACGCAGTCTATGATCGCTGAGCGAGGCGAGGGGTGGATATCCGCTCTGGAACTGGTGAATGTATCCATATCATTTGGTCCTAACATCAGTGTTCATTAAAACAGGCCTGCTGAAATATGTTGATGTCAAGCCACAGCTTATATGAAAGTTCCATTTTTACTTGACGACCATTTATCTCACAAATTAAAGCTGAAACCGCTAGCTAAAAAGTCAGTGTTAAAGTTGGTTATTATTTGTATAAGTAACGGACGTAACATATACTATACGTGTTGTTAACAATGCAAAACCATTTACCACACATATCAGAAAAAATGGCTTCTGCACTGGTCTCGCGAAATGTCCATTTGCAGACCAAGAGAAGACTATTTTTGAAAATTTACCGCTGGAATGACTGGCTCGATAACCGAGCCAGTCATTCCAGTGGTAAATTAAAAAAAAAATTCTTCTCTTGGTCGGCAAATGGACATTTTATATGAGAAAATTGAAATTTTCTTGAACAAATTCAAGGGTAAAAGTGTTAAATGGCTAACGCATAGCGCTCACGATCGCGCGCGGTCAACAATGCAGGCCTATATCTAATGACCTGCCGTATAAACGCTAAGTCTTAAAGTTAATCTGCGCTACCATAGACTGTACTAATAAAGCCGAGAATCCATGTATGCGTATTCCGTCTCCGTAATCCGTCTCCGTCATCCGTCTCCATCTCCGTCATCCGTATTTTTTAAATCCATGTATGCGTCAGGTGACGATCACCTGATCCGTAAAACGTATCCGATTTAGTGAGTATTCAATTTAAAGCTCTCTCATTTGCCATACCTTTCTAGGGAACAGTAACATAGGCATATACAGATACATTCTTGTTCCAGTTGTTGTTAGTATTCATTATGCCAGCTTCACTATCGAAGATTCTGGAAGTAGAGTGCGATCAAGACAAAGATGAATTGATGCGTCTATCATTGATGTATTTACAACAACAGAAGAATAAAAAGCCTAGAAAACATCGATGGTGGGTGAACAAACTAATTCAAGAGAGAAAATCCTTTGGAACATTTTACCATTTGGTTAAGCAGCTGGATTCTGATGAAGAAAGCTTCAAAGCCTACTTTCGTTTAACAAGAGAGCAATTTACGCAAGTGTTGCATTTCGTTGGGCCTCATTTGTCGAAAAAACACATAACAAGGGAACCAATATGTCCTCGACAACAACTAGCTATATGCATAAGGTAAACAAATTTAACGTTCAATAGAAAATTTTTTATTTTGCAAAGTAATACTGAATTGCATAATTTATTATAGTTATTGAGTGTTTAGGCATGACATTGCCACACCAACAACAGTAGAAGTTTGTTCATCAAATTGTATGTGCTGATTAAATGGTATGTACGATTGTTGTTGTGTATGCATTGGCATGGCTTGTTGTAGTGGTTGTGAATCTGATTGTGTCGGTTGTTGTTGATGATGTTGATATTGGGATGTAGGCATATGCTTATCTGTATATTGTTGTGGAGGCTGCTGTGTATGATTTTCGTTTTCAAAATTGTATAACACCTGTGAAATTTGTATTTTCATCAGTCCCCGTTGTTGTTTTGTTAATTTCTTGGCACGAAGAGCACATGACTTAAAGAAGAGATCCTCTTCGTCCATCTCAACTTCCCTTTGTGATAATGTATCTATATCAGCACGTCGCCTTTCCAGGTTTTCGTTCATTTTCATTGTCATTTCTTCGAATTTACCACCTCCAGCTTTTGACTTTGCGTTTGTTCGACACTTCGTTACTTTACCAGCCGAAATTGGTTTTACAAGAGTATTTATAGATAAATCAATACTTTGCGAGTATGTTCCCTCACCGCCTTCACGGCCCTCACACGTAGCAAGCGATGGTCTGTAAAATATCATATAATGACAACATCCATGAAATTGAAACAAAGCAGATAAGCAGTTTCTGAGAAATACATTGATCGGGATATTGAACCAATCCGCATCCTTTTTAATTATATCCGGAACATAAAGCAAAACAATGCAACCCTCTGTCAATCTTTCTAGTGCTAGAATTTACTGCCCCCACCTTACTCCCGTCACTTTTAATACCTTCCGCCAACCATGTGTCTTCATAATGTATCGTTAATGAATTAATTAATAACCAATCATTTATTTGCAGGTTCTTAGCAACTGGGGAAACATTCAAGTCATTGGCTTACAGCTATCGCGTAGGGGCATCGACAGTTGGCAAGACCATTCCTCGTGTATGTCATGTGATTTGGGATACTATGGTCGAACAGTACATGCGGATGCCTCAAAGCCATGATGATTGGCGATTAATTGCTGAGCAATTTAATGATAACTGGAACTTTCCAAACTGCATTGGCGCGATCGATGGAAAACATGTGGTTATACAGGCACCACACAACAGTGGATCAATGTACTTTAACTATAAGAAGACATTTTCGATAGTTTTACTCGCATTGGTGGATGCAAATCTAAAATTCATTTGTATTGACGTTGGCTCATATGGGCGTAATAGTGACAGTGGTATATTTTCAAGATCAAATCTTGGAAGATCTCTGTATAATAATTTGTTAAACATTCCTCCAGATCATTCATTGCCTGGAGGTCATGATTATGGCGTTATGCCCTATGTCATTATTGGTGATGAAGCATTTCCGTTGCACAAGCATTTAATGCGACCCTACCCAGGTAAATCTGCATCACGAGAGAAACAATTTTTCAATTACCGGCTCTCTCGAGCAAGGCGAATTGTTGAGAATGCCTTTGGTGTGTTATCTGTCAGATGGAGAGTGTTTTATACTCGAATGGCTGTACAACCAGATAAAGTTATGAAAATTGTAAAAGCCGCCTGTTTACTGCATAACATGACTCAAACACAGACGACATCTGCTGCTACAACACAACTGCTGCATGATTATGACCAGGATAATTGCGATGGAATCCACAATTTAACAGGATTCGGAACACGAGGAACCATAGAGGCTATTGATGTGAGAGAAAGATTCAAACAGTATTTTATCAATGTCAACCCGCTATCATGGCAGACTGCACTTGTAACAAGGGGTGAATTTACTGAATGAACACACTATCGTTGAACACTTACGAGAGACTTTCGTTCAAATAGATGCTATCATCCTCAGAACCACTGGCCATGTTATCATTGTTTGCGATTACACTGCCTTCATTGTCTTCCGGTATTTGGAGATTGCTGTCTGTGCTGAAAATTCAATTTGATGAATATTAATATAGGCCTAAAATACAAGGTCGCAATTTCACATCTTTTCATGTCATAACAACACATCTTGCTGACGGAGCATATAGAAATAAACACATGCACTTTTCAACATTAATAAGTGTATCCTTTTAGAGTACGGTGTACCGCAAGGCTCAGTTCTCGGTCCGAAGTTTTTCACTGTGTACTCGGCACCTATTGTAAACATTGCGAAACAACATAATCTCCAGATCCACATGTATGCGGATGATACGCAGCTTTACCTGACATTCCAACCCAACGTGCATACACACGAGACCATGGCTCTTGAACAAATACGGAATTGTGTTGCAGACATTAGTCAGTGGATGACATTTAACAAGCTTAAACTAAACCCAGACAAAACCGAGTTCCTCGTTATATCGGCAAAACATCAACGTAGTAAGGTTCATACTACCGAAGTCCAACTAGTAAACAGTCTGATTACGGCAAATCCATCGGCCAGAAATTTAGGTGTAATATTTGATCAGTTTATGGATATGGATGCGCAGGTAACATCTATTTGCAAAGCGGCATATTACCATCTAAGAAACATTAATTCAATAAGAACAGTTTTAACACATCAAACAACAGAAACGCTTATCCATGCATTTATAACATCACGTCTGGATAATGGTAACTGCCTACTATATGGTATAACGGCAAAGTCACTGAACAAGTTACAACAGGTTCAAAATTCTGCAGCCCGTGTCCTGATGAAGATCAAGAAACGTGATCACATAACCCCTGTATTGAAACACCTCCACTGGCTACCTGTCCGTCAACGAATTGACTTCAAACTTATCCTCCTAACATGGAAATGCATGCACGATGAAGCTCCAGAATACATGAAGGATCTCATTATGCCCCACCATCAGCACCATGCTCTTCGCTCTACATATCAACACCTGCTAAACATTCCACGATCCAATCTGAAGTCATGTGGAGACAGAGCTTTCAGCATCGCCGCGCCAAAACTTTGGAATACCCTACCACTGGATATTAAAACAATAAGCTCTAGGGAGAAATTTAAAGAAAGACTAAAACACATATGTACCGAAGCACCTTTGAAAATTAGTCAAATTGATAAATGGCGCTATACAAATGCTGTATTATTATTATTTATATTATTATCCACAGTATCCTCTGCATCGCCTTCCTGGTGAAAGTATCGAAATTATTAACAAACTCAATAAGGAAACTCACGCACGCACCCACGCACGCACGCCCCAGACACACGCATAGAGTATTCCTTAAATCACCTGTTTTCTGCGTTGTGATTATCCAGGAATTTCATCTACTCATAATATGCCCACTTTACGGCTTTCGATGCAGCTTGACCACTAACTTTCGATGTGTAGTCGCTTCTCTTCCTGATATATACATCTCGGATCGATCGCCATTTCGCTTTGCATAGATCACCTGGAAATATATAACTTAGAAAAATAGAGATGGTTGGGCCCTCCACCACTCTCTCAGATTCCCTCCCCCATCACCTCAATCCATCCACCCAACCTTCTCTTACCATCTCTCCCCTCTACCTCATTCATCCTATTGATCTCCTCTCAATCAATTCATCCCTCTACCTCACTCTCTCTCTCTCTCTCTCTCTCTCTCTCTCTCTCTCTCTCTCTCTCTCTCGCTCTCTCTCTCTTTCTCTCTACCCCTCGCTCCCTCCATCCCGCGCTCTCCACCCCTCCAACCTTCCCATCCTCCCTCTCCCTCTTTCCCTGCAGCCTGGCCTTACTGCCTCCATCCAGTCTCTCTTGCTCTAGCTCATTCACCCACTCCATCACTCGCTCCACCCCTCCATTCACCCACTCTGTCACATTCTCTCCCGCCATTCACCCCTCTCTCACACCCTCCTCTACCATACTTCTCTCTCGCATGCACGTGTGGTTATTGATTGGACCTACCTGTATATCCAGATATCCCCATGGCTTTAGCTATGCTGCTCCAGGTATTGCTAATAAAGATGTTGTCTCTGTACTCGGGCAGCTTGGGATTATACAATGATGCATGGTTCCGCACCAATTCTATTAATTTATCAGTCTCGTCACTAGTCAGTTTACTACGAGGCATATTCACCTTTGACTGATATACAGGTACAAAGCAAGAAAGCACGTGGCATGCACGAATTTTTCTCAGGAAACCCTTTTCTAATGACGTAAAAACGGAATACCCCATCCGTTTCGCATACGTCTCCGTAAAAAATCGCTCCACGACCGATTTTTTTTAAACTACGGAGACGGACGACGGAGACGGATCACTGAGACGGAGACGGAGACGTACACGTGGAATTCACAAACCTTTATAACGTTGTTTCGATTTTTACGGAGACGGAGATGGATGACGGAGACGGATTGCGGAGACGGAATACGCATACATGGATTCCCGGCTTAAGGATCATTTTCTAGATAAGCCACGCCAATTTCTATCTAAGCTCCGCCAACTATATTACGTGTCAACGTATCGATTTGAAACTTTGAAAACCTGAATTCGCAAAATCTAAATTTAAGGTAACTTCACAGGTAAGTGTATGGCAGCAACACCTCCAAGTCAAACTCGTTTCAAACTATTCAACTCGTGTTTATTAATTTTTAACTTCATCAAGGGCACCCAACTCGTACATTGGTGATGGACCTCTCCGATTTTCGCGAAAGCGCTTTATTAATACGTTATTATAGTTGTAATCTCAGCTAACTAGTGACGTAATTGATTACGACGTCAGACACGTGAGTGGCAGATCGGAACCATTACAATAGAGTTGCATACCTATTACAATCTTTTTGAAGAAAGGAAATGAGACTAATTTCAGGCAGTTGACATAAGGGGTAGCATTAACATTCATTGAGCCCTACTGAAACAAAGCTACGTCCTTACCGTCCTTGAATCTACTCAGAACATTAACCTTCTGTCCGATTATATGCAAACTAGCCCAAATCACAACTTTAAAACTCAAATTACGCTATACGCAGTAGCAATCAGTATCGAATTACTGTTGCAGACAGTCAATAGGTAATTACTCAAGACAAAACATTTCCCAACACGCTATAAAATAAATAATTAATGCCAATTCAAAACTACATAATATCTTAATGCAAGATTGTAAGATTTACGCCAAGAGAGTAGATCATCATTCAGGATCAATTATAGCACACGTTCAAACAGCAGCAGCAGCAGCAGCAGCAGCAGCAGCAGCAGCAGCAGCAGCAGCAGCAGCAGCAGCAGCAGCAGCAGTGTTAGTATTAGCTGTAGTAGTAGTAGTAGTAGTAGTAGTAGTAGTAGTAGTAGTAGTAGTAGTAGTAGTAGTAGTAGTAGTAGTAGTAGTGACTAGAACACATTTACTGAAGTAACTGTAAATCTGCGATGACCGGGCATTAAGGAGTATTATAAGCCCTCTTCTCACATCATCATTGAACATGTCTGATGCTGATCTGATAAAAAGTGTTGTCACAGTTCAAAGATCCATAGTTCAAATTCCCCTAGATTTACACAGGGTATGGAAAAGCTGATTTCTTGAAAACCGATAGCCTTGCCCCTAAAGTATAAAATAATGTGTCCTGATTTGTTGTAGTGAAATTTTTACCAAAATCAAGGAAAATGCCATTACATGTCAAAGGGAAATTAATGAATTAAACGTATCGGGAGGCAATTCATGCAAAAATCTGACCAATTTGGCATGAATTATCTCCCTTGACCTGTTGACGTTGATGAGTCAATAATTTCTCCTTTATTTGGCATTTGATAGCATTTTTCTTGATTTTGGGTCAGATATGTGACTACAGATTCTGGAAGGATGTTAAGTTTCAACATGATCTGCAGAAACCTTAAGGGGAGTCGCTATCAGAATATCATTCTCATACATTTCTTATGGGGCATTTTGGGCAAGGATAAGCGCATTCCTCAAAAGAAAAAAAGAAAAGCACCCCATGCCCTAAGGTGTACTGAAAGTGTCTCAAGTTTGGAGGCTAGAAATCGCAAATAGTACTCAATGGACCAGGAAAATATGTAGGTATCAGATGCGGGTTAACAGATGCTAGAAGTCTGTTAAGTTTCTCCATGATCTGCAGGAAACTCTAGGACGAGTTGCTGTCCGAATAGCACTCCCTTACATTTCCAATTGAACTTTTTGGGAAAAAACTCCGTGGAATTCTCGGGAACCATACACCAGATCCAATTTCTGTAGATGATCTATGCATGCCTGCTGGGTACTAGAAATGTACCAAGTTTAGGTATGATATTTCCAAAACTGGGTCATTTATCATCAAATCAATTTCCAGTACATTCCCTATTGACATATTTGTCTATGATACAGAAATCTCAATATCTCATGAACCGTTTGGGATATCGGAGTTCTGTAAATTGTGTCTGAGACGCAATTCCGCCGCGGATCAAACGATCTAAATGCTGAAACAACCCGCCCATAATTCCGTCATCTATCAGCATATCAATGAAATATTGTTTAGTGTGCAGATTTGCAATAATAGAAATGTTAATATGTTCACTAACGATTTTATTTTAGTAAGCAATAGTAGTTCTGGTATCTAGGGATGTCAAAAATGTCAACCCTCTGATAGGGACAGGAGTAAGAATTCTCATGATGTCAAATAATTGTTTTTATGCAGCATTTTTCAAAAACTGGTCACTGAAGCGAAAAGATATTTTGTGTCAACTTGCGGGTCAACTGATCTTAGAAATATGTTGGGTTTCAAGATGACCCGGAAAAATTCTAGGAGCAGTCGCTGACCGAATATTGCTCCCATACATTCCGTATGGGACATGTTGGAAACGGAAATGCAGCTTTCTGAAAGATTAACATGTTCGCCAATGATTCTATTTTATTAATCAATAGTAGTATGATGTATCCCCGTATATGCCAATATCAAGCATCTAACCAACCTAGAAATATGAATTATCTTGATTAAAAAAAAATTGGGTGCATGCCCGGTTTTTGTCAAAAACGGGGCACCGGACCCAAACATTATTTTGGGTCAACATGTATGCCAAAACATGCTAGACGTTTTTCCAGTTTCAAGATGATAGAGGCAAAACTCTATGAGCACTAGGTATCCGAATATTGCTCTCATACATTTCCTATGGGGGCATGGGGGATGGGGGGGGGGCACCGAAATGCAGAGTTCTGAATGGTTCGCTAACGATTTTATTTTAATAATCAAGAGTAGTATAATACATCTAGGAATATGCCAAATTTCAACCATTTGACAGCCCTAGAAATATGAAGTACCTTGATTCCAAAAAATCCGGCTTGTGCAGGGTTTTCTCCAAATTTGGTCACGGTACCCAAATTTGTTTTGGGTGGAGATGCGGATCAACACATGCTAGAAGTCTGTGAAGTTTCAAGATGATTGACGAAAAACTCTAGGGGTAGTCGCTGTCCGAATATTGCTCCCATACCTTTCCTATGGGACTTCCGCGGAAATGCGGATATCTCGGAAACTATTACAAGTAATAATATACTAGATCCCAAGGGGTACTTGGGTACAAGTCGACCAAGTTTGAAGTTGATCAGATCAAAACTGTAAGAGGAGATAGGTTGCGAAAATCCTTGAGAATAATAATAATAATAATAATAATAATAATAATAATAATAATAATAATAATAATAATAAAGATCCTGAGAAAAAACAATAATATCGCAGATTAACAACAGTAGCAACAGCAGCAGTCTTAGCGATCACCTCCATTGCATTGACGAATTACGGGGAGATAACTCCCTCTATGTAAGATGAATACCAACTCGTTCCGTGAGAGTTATCCTTTCCTCCCGCAGAAAGCAGACCTGTATCGATTCATATCGATTCATCATCATGTCTCCCTCCAAGGTCATATAACACTTCCCTCTCATTATTTTCAGCAAGCTACAGAACATGTAATTTTCTTGTCGTCTCGTGGGAACATGTTAGCCACACGAACGATGATGAATGATGTTCCGAGCAAATAAATCTTTTTGCTCTTCTGATAAGCGCACCCCTTGTAATGTCATTGGCCACTTGTCTTCAGAGGAAAGTGCCGACCAATGAAATCGTGACAAAATGGTGTCAAGAAAAAAGTCCCAAAGCCAAGGATATATTTAATATAGAAAATTGTTGAGCAATAAAAAGGAAGCACTCATCGACGTGTTGTCAAATTATTTTCAGATGAAAAAAATACTCTCATTTTTTGCCATTCTCCGACCACGTTTTATGTGTGTTGGGATTAATTTGAAACTCCGAAACGGTTGTAGCAACTTAAACAGTCATTTAGTCGACAGCTTTCTGTCGGATTCCCGTCGGTGAAACTGTGGGCACGATGACGAATCCATTCAACATTACTTGTTTCACTGCCCCCTTTAAAGAGATGCTTTCTCAAATAATCTTATCTTAAACCCTACCTTTCCCACACCTCTAACCGCTCAACATTTTTTATTCGGTAACACCAATGCGAGTGATGAGACTAACATTAATTTACCAGAACTTCTCTGCCAGTACATCGACTCAACTAGTCGCTTTAAATGATCATTCAGCTCTAATCTAAATAGTCTGATTACTAAGCACAATTAATTAATATACTGGTATTCCATGCACTGCTCTTCGATATTCTCCATGCATTACCCTCTCAGTCTGGTACGCTTCTATATTTTGGCTAGCTAGTGTGCTTAAGGATTAAGGGCCATGGAGATTGAAAACGGCTCCTGCAGATGGTTTGGGAAGCGTCTACTTGCGGATGCGGAGGGGACAATTCTTTGAAGATTTTGCCACTAGACTGACTGTCTTGCTAAGCGAGTTGGCCTCGCTAGTGGTAAATGGTGTTTTTTTTATGAATTTTCTCCTCTGGGCTGCTGGTGAAAGTCGTCGGTGAGAGGACCGAGATCTCCATGATTAATCTTGATCACTAACCGTTTAATAGTAAGGACACTTCCTGATGACCCATTGACTAGTGACAATCTTTTTGTCAACCGTGATTACATTATATCAACAACCGGTGCATAAGCGCCTCGGGGTGGCGACTGTGCCATGTAATTGATGAATCCACCTTTGGCTATACGCCCCGCCCAATTATGGATAGGTTCCGCCCCTGATTTGTGTGTGTTGGGGTCGATCTGTATGCTCTAAATAATGGATTCACAGAATCCCAATTTTATGGCAATATAGATGACTATGGCAGCGACAGCGATTAGTCAAGCTAGTTTCAAAATACTCAACATAATATCTATTAAATAGCGAAAGCATACAATTCGTACAGCTTGACGGACTAATCGTAGGATTTATGACGGAGTATGCATAGGCGACGTAGTTGATTATGACGTCAATACTTTAGTAGATTCACCCAGTTTGAAATAACACTATTAATCGACCAACACAAATACACAGGTACCTCTACTAGCCATGGCGACTGATTTAAGATTATAAAGTAGTTCATCCTATGTATACTCGCGGCGGAGTGCTTGGAGATGGAATTGTTAGAACTTTATACTTTTGGAGGCCTAAATTGTGGGCCTTCATGAAGTGAGTCGAGGTAGGATTTAACTTGTGATGGTTTTATTACATATAGACTGATATGACTTTTTGTGTTCTGAAATTGAACTAGAGACACTAGTCCCGAGCTCTCAATTAAGTAACTGAATGGTTTGTGCGGGGCGAAATCATCATGTGCTGAACTCTGTTTCGTTTTCATAGCGTTGGGGCACCCACATTGGGCTTCTGGGTGGGGGTGAGGGGGGGGGGGGTGCTCAGATAGTTTTCTTATCTGACATTCAACTGTGAATGTGCACTTTTATTAGACTCACTATTATGTATCATATGTGTAATTGTATAATTTAATGTCACCAAGTAATTAGATATAGTATAGTAACATGTATGTATTCATTCTTGTTACACCATGAGACATTTACTTTTTAGTATAATTGTGTGGGAGACGCGGTTATAAAACTAAAATAAATTCTGTTTAAACCAATTTGAAACTTTGAAACTTCAATTCCCAGAATCTAAAGAATCTCAAATTTTAAAATTTCTACAGGCAAGCTGTTGAATATTTCAACAGAATATTTAGTAAATCATATATACGTCAGTGACATATGTAGTTTGTACACGCATGACGGATTTTAGCCTCGTGGCAGAGCTATAAGGCATTACGATTATAACGTCAGCTAACGGGGTGACGTAATTGATAATGCCGTAATAAACCTGAGGGACAAATTAGATCCTCCTTTGGAAAATGACATACAGTAAAACCTGCGCATAACGGACGCTGGATGAACCAACACAAGATGGTTACTAATGACAGGTGGTCATGTGGTGCGATTTGTTTGTCTTGGCAAAAACCTGCTGGAGCCAAAAGATGGCGTCCCGTTAAGAGGGGTGGGTGGGGGAGGTCACAGACAGAGAAGAGTCAAAGCTTACCAAATGTTTTTGTATAAATAAAATAAAATAAAAATATATTATTTGCATGTTTTCGAATTCCTTATCAGTTCTTCATTTTCTCAAGGAGTGATGTAATGGATCTTTCCAGTTTCAGCGATGCCCCGTCCATCACTAGCTAAGCTCCAACCACGCTCATGTTGGGATCGATCTATTTCTGAACTCCCTGATTATCAATTTCCAGAGAACTATACAGGTAAGCTGTTGAATATTTTAAAACTAATTCGACAAGGTGATGTTGCTGCCTGCAACAGCAGCAACAGCGTCCAGTCAAATTAGTTCCAAAAATATTCAACAGTATGTTTATTAAATAGAAAAAACATATGATTCGTACAACGTGTCAGACTATTAAGCGTTTAAGACGGACTAAATCGATTCATTCATGACGTAATGATTATTACGTCATTCTACACATCACGTAGTTCAATGTAACGTCATATGACGTCATATGCTGAATGGGAAAATTGGAAAGGTCCATTGCGTGACTCATTGTTTTGGTATGACGTCATAATGCCAATGGTATTTTGTTGTTGGTCATTGATACTTCTCAACAGCTCCTTTAGACGCCACCATTTTAATAACATGTAGGAGAAACACTAGTGTTTGTTAAACTAGAACTTGACGCTGAGCTGATGGCCTGCTGTGAATATTAGTCACTATAGTTTCTTGTAGGCACACGCTAAAACGCGTGGCGTAATCTGCCTTGCGTTCATTATGGAAAACGTTTTGCTAAATCTGCAACCTTTTAACAATCTGCTGTTTTCGCATTGATTACATCATATAATACACTAAACCGAGAACATCCGACTTTGCACGCGTTAAGTAATGTTTCTCTACTGAACGCAAGGCTGACTATACGTACCTGGTTGACGATTCACACGATAACACGATACCGTGAATAGGCACTGCAAATGTCAAACATTCGTCTAGGTGCTAGTGAATATCCGTATACTTTTGTACCAACTGCAAACATTTTGAAATAGGATGTAACTATCTTAAGTAAATCGGTATAGATATTAGAAACAAGATTTGCCCAATTACGCACCATTGAGGAACGCAAATAGACACATTTTGACAACCTGAAGATGCGTCTTTGCATTTTACTGTCTGCTTCCTACAGTGCTACAAGTAGATAATTACCTCCCTCTCTCTCTCTCTCTCTCTCTCTCTCTCTCTCTCTCTCTCTCTCTCTCTCTCTCTCCTCCCCTCTCTCACTCTCCCCCCCCCTCCCTCTCTCTCTCTCTCTCTCTCTCTCTCTCTCTCTCTCTCTCTCTCCTCTCTCTCTCTCCCTCCCGTTGTCATCATTGTAGACAGCGTAGTTGATCAAGTCGTCAAAATCATCATCACTGTCTTCATCATTATCATTGCCTTCATCATCACTACACTCATTTTCGTCATATCGCTTTCATTATTGAAAGCCATATCGTATCCAGATATTCCGCCCTGTTCGAGTAGGAATAGACATCAGATGATGTATGCAATGGGCGAGAGCCAGATTTAGTGTTAATCTCTAAATGATTAGACCGGTATTGCCCCAGGATGGACGTGGACGGGCTGTTGACAGAAAGGCTTCCTGACATCAGCGACGGCATTGCTTGCCAGTAGATAAAATGCAACTGGCCGGGGGTGAAGAAATCCATGGTCTCATCAATAATCCATACAAGATGAAATAGATGTCCGGTGTAATCTATTTCCCCGAGGATAACTGATTGTGCATTTCTTTCACCCTGCCCCACCCACCCACCCACCCACCCACCCACGCTCCCTACCTCCACCCAACCACCTACCCCAATCTTCGGATAAAAATTAAGCATATCTCGTATGATAATAAATGGGTGTATCTTTGACCAGAATTATAAATTGTAGATTAGTTTCGAGAAACTACCCTGATATGGCAGGTTACTGGGCCGGTACTGGGCCAATACGGCCCGGTATAGACCCAGTATTGGCCAAGTAACCTTATCAAAATATGGCCGATACGAACATGAGAGATTAATAATATAATTTAATGAAACGGTAATGAAGCTATGTTTGACTTGTGTTATGTTGCAGCCTTCCATTAGATGTGTAATCTATCAGTCATCTCAGAATGCTCCCGCGGGTGCGAGAACTCCCGAAGTCTGTGTACCAATATCTGCTTATCACAAAGAGTTGGAAAACTTTATCAAAGCTCTATTAGGAAAGAGAGTGTACTGTCTTAAGAATAGAAGCTGGGATACGACTAATCTTCAGAGCTGAATATTAACTAACAGTAAGCGGTAGATCCCCTGTGCCACTCGAGTATATGCCGTCGTAATCAACTTCGTCACTTGTAGGCTGACGTCACGCTCAAATTGCGTAAGGATTGACGTATCTGGGTAAGTCATGAACATTGAATAGTTCGTCAAGCGTACGACTTGTATGTATTTGCAATTTAATTAACAGTCTGTTGAATATTTGCTAACTAATTTGGCTGGGCACCGTTGCTAGTTATGCCACCAACAGCGCCCAGTCAAATTAGATAAAAATATTCAATGTTCAGCCACAGGCCTTTGAATTTTCGTCCAACCATCCCTCTACCACATATTCCCCCTACTATATATATATATATATATATATATATATATATATATATATATATATATATATATATATATATATATATATATATATATATATATATATATATATATATATATATATATATAATATACACAAGGTATGAAACCTTCATCTGTGGGCACCATTGTCAGAAAGCTGATTGGTTGGTTTGTTGTCAAAATCCGCTGACATCACGGTTCTGACTACAAACCAATCAATCAGCTTTCTGACAATGGTGCCTACAGATGAAGGTTTCACACCTTGTGTATATTATATATAGTAGGGGGATATGTGGTAGAGGGACGGATGGACGAAAATTCAAAGGCCTGTGGTTCAGCATGTTTATTAAATCGTAAATGCATACAATACGTACATCGACAATGCGTTCGTGACATTTAATAATATTTCCAATATCTATGGGGAGGGACGTAACTCGCCATCTATACGTGTCGGAATGAATCTTACTATGTCCAATCTTGCTTTCTCCATCCACAACCAATACGTTGGCCGACCGGTTCCCCGTGCAGATTGGTGGATGAAATAATAGATCTCCCCTACAATATGCTGAATTTATCAGAAAATACCAGAAAGCGCTGGTAGAACCAAGTTCTGAAAGTCGAGTATAAGCAGCGACAGTCCTCTCGTTAAGTCGTCTATGGTCCTAAGTTTCTTTGTTCCTATATTGACACCATCTTGATGACTCTTAGTTCCATTTCGTATGGCAACCAACTTAGTATTAAGTGACTATCATTTCTTCTGTATGCGCCGTTAGAGACATGTTTTACGGCGAAACGAAATTTAATATCGCGTGGTGTAAATCGATCAAGCATAGCATATTACACAACCAGCACGATACTGACCTTTCGCAATTCCCAGAACAGCGACATGAATATGACAACAGCTTTAACCATTGCCATTCTAAATTCAGTAATCAGCATGCTATAACAGGAGATATAAATAGAAAATTGTGAAAATACGAATTCGACTCAAAGTCTTAATTATCTCTTAGACAAAACTCACTTTCAAGTCAAATTGTTTTAAAGCGTGATCAGGAGTATATATATCGGAGTAAATTATCTTACACTAATAATCAAAATGCTGAAAGATCGGACGCAACTCAATTTAGCAGCAAGCGACAGGAATTATGAGTTAGAGAGATATGATATAATATAATGTGGTATCATTTACCGCCTTTGGCCATAATTTGGTATGTTATCTAAGACAAGACAAATAGGCTTAATCCCCACCAATGCAGGCTACTGGGCCGGTCCTGGACCAATACCAGGACAATATGGCCCGGTAACCTGCGCTAACAGAGTCATTAACTAACCTTTCTTTTTCCTAACGATGCCCAAATGTATGGAATCTTCGCCTTCATGTAGGAATAGAGGAGAATATTCCAATGCATAGGTCTCTTGGTATAAAGCGCAATATTCAGAAGCAAAGCCAACAGCTGTCTAGGCTTTGTAATTGGACAACGATTGATGGGCCATGAACTCAGTTACTGTATGTAGACATATGTACATAATACTCTAGTGTGTAGCTGTAGATTCATAAGTTAATATGTTATCCACTCATGTCACCAGTTCTGTGTCATCTGCACACTGTAAGCCCTTGCCAATCTAAAACATGACCATTTTATTTAGTAATATGATTCACATGCCGGTGGGTGTACACTTCGGCACTGATCCGCATCATCATATCACTTCATGGCCCACCCGCAGACATGTATCACGATAGCCCACATCAACTGACAAAAATTAACTTGAATACATAGCGCTGTTAATACTGGCCCATCTAATTCCCGAGCTTCATGCAGTGACTGAGTAGTTTCCATTCCCGGATGGGCACGACAGGTTACTATTGGACTGAAACTGACGCCTGCTTTGGGAGGGGAGTTGAACATGAGTGTCAGGAAAGTTTAGTCGAAAACCATTAGTGGCTAGACTTTGCGCAAAATCAAAACATTAACAACGGGACCATGAATTTAGAACATATCGCTATGGATAATTTGTGCTTGGATTTACTAATCGCTGTTTCAGTTGTTACGTGGTGTCAAATAAAAATATAATAGACTGTTATGCAACGTCATCCGCTTTCACCTGAATTGTATTAGACTGGAACGTGTCGCCCTCCATCAACTTCCATCTGAATAGTAATAATCTGTTATGTGACGTCACATGAATGTAATAGACTGCTATATGTGACGCCATCCACTTCAACCATGAAATGCAATAGCCTGCCGTGTGGCACCATCCAATTCCACCTAAATTGTAATAGACTGCCATGTGATGTCATTCACTTCAACATGGATTGTAATTTCATCTGTTATGTAATGCCATCCATTTCGTCCTCGATTAGCTGATTATTCCACCGACTATGTGTCGCCACCCATGTCAACATGGATTGTAAATTTCAAGTGTTATGTGACATCATCCGCTTCTACCTGAATTACCTGTTATTTCAACTACGACGTGTCGACATCCATGTCAACCTGGATTGTAATGGCCTTTTACAGTTTTAACAATGCTCCTCCAATCTCTAGCTAAGCTCCACCCACATCTCGCTCATGTTGGAATCGATCGAAACTATACAGGTAAGCTATTGAATATTTTGAAACTAATTTGACTGGGTGTTGTTGCTGCCTATATCATCATGTTTAATAAATAGTTAAGACATACAATTCGTACGTGTCGGACTATTAAGTGTTTAAAACGAACTAAATCGAATAATTGATGCTGTACTTGATTATGACGTCATCCTAGACATCACGTAGTAGGCTATGACGTCATATGACGTCGTATGATGTATGGATAAAGTGGAAAGGTCCATTAACTGTTACGCGTCTCGATCCATTTCGACCTGGAATTGATGATTGCTAAATTGACTGATACCTGGCGATATATGTCTCGACCCAGATTAATGATTGACCTTCGTGTAATATTATAATTGTTTAATATTGACATCACAATGGAATTACGAGGTATGAGTTTATGTGTATGCAATTCCATCATGTTTACACAGTAAGTATTAGCTCCGTCTTATTGACAATTTAGTTCTTACCTTTCAATACAAATCATGATCACGCAACCATCACTACCATAATTCATTTGAAATTTAGAAGCAGTCATCTTTTAATCTACCTAAATACATATGATAAAATCCATTACACCATGGTTGCTGTGCAGTGATTATCTACGTGTTGTTGATCAGCTGTTGATTATATTTGACGAATTGTTCAGTGGATGCTCAAATAGCGCAATGGCATATATACATTGTAAATGTTTATGTAAACTTGGGAACCCGACCAGGGGTTGCATGTATCTAATCATAAACCTGGTCATACCACTGAGAAACGACACCACCGCAAATTGTCGCTTTGTGAATATGTACGGGGACAACTACTAACTGAGAAATCATGTATTTATCCCTTACTTCTCAATCCCCTCTACCACGAGCTGTATACAACCATCAACGCCACCTCACAATCCCCCCCCCCGCCCCCACCGCCCCCACCGCCCCCCTTCCCGCAACACCCCTCACACACCGCCGCAAGATCATAACTGGGAAACTGAACAAAGCAGACACGGACGCAGAACGGGCTGTGGTTTTGTATATCGGGTCCTACTGTGATGAACGACGCGATGGTAACTGAGGAATCCAGTTTCTCAGTCAATCATATGAGGTTATAAACAACTTCGTCACATGTAGTCTGACGTCATAATCACTTACGTCATGAATGACGCGATATAGCCCGTCACAAACGCTTAATTGTCAGTCAAGTTGAACGAATTGTATATGCCTTTGTTGCTTAATAAACATTCTGTTGAATATTTTAAAATTAATTTGACCGGGCGCTGTTGCTAACATAGCGCCCAGTCTAATACATTTCTAAACATGTAACAGCTTACCTCAGCTACATGTATAGTTTTCTGGAAATTGAGATCCAGGGAATAAGGGGATCGATCGATCTCATCACGGGACATGCACGTGTGGCGCTTAGCTAGAGATGGGCTGGGCATAGCTAAACTGGATTCCTTGATCTGCGATTCATTACTTGCATTCATGTATACTCATTTCAGACGGTCAACTTTGATCAGAGTTGTGAACCACACCATGTGTAACCATCAGCTACTAAAATATCAGTGCAACCAGCACACCAAAGGAGATTCTATATTTGATGATCCACTTGTTACAAAGCAGTCCATCAAACATAAAAAATAGCGACAACATATATGCCAAAACCAGAGAGACCGAAGCCAACTGTTTCGAGAAAGAGCGACAACAAGTTCTTGTACCAAATCAGTGACTACTCAGAGCATGCTACACCAACCACCCATCGCACAGAACTATTAAGGATACTTCATCGGCACTGACTATGGAGAATCTGAGACCATCAGCGAATGTTTACATGATCAATTCAATTAAATAGTAAAGACATACAATTCGTACAACGTGTCGGACTATTACGCGTTAAAGACGGCCTATATCAAGTCATTCATGGCGTCGTAATTATGACGTAATCATGCACGTGACCTACCTGATCATGATGTCACATGACGCCATATGATGGATGGATAAACCTGGTAAGGTCCATGCCACTGCAAACACCAATAACAGAAGCAGACTTTAGAAAGAGAAATGATGACCCAAATGCAATTGTTGAATATGCGGGCCAGATGGCATCAACAACAAACCTCTCAAGCATGCAGGTGGTACCGTCTAAGCGCACATCAAACACGCCATCAGCTTTGCCTTTAGATAACACATCCGTATAGAAGCTGTGGGGTAGGAGAAGCCTATCATGCAGATCTCTCTCAAACCTGATGGTAATCGTGCTAGAACAAGTATAGAAATATTATGTCATAAGATCATCATACCACAGATTCAATCCCCATCAAACTGATTGTGATGATGATGACCAAAGGTATACATACTACTAGAGATGGAGTAGGCCCTATACAGACCATGCTGATTTCATCAATGCAGCCTTTAAGAATATGCTTAAGGAGCTGCTTATTCCTGTAGCTGGAAGACATTTTAAGGCCACAAAGCTGTTCATGAATGAAGCTAAATCAGAGTTCAGACATGAATATCTGACACAAAGAAATTAACCTTTCCAGTGTTAGCTATGCCCCGCCTACAACCAGCTAACTTCCACCCACACTTCGCTTGTGTTGGTGTCGATTGAGCTCCGAACTCCTGACTATCAATTTCCAGAAAACTGTACAGGCAAGCTGCTGAATATTTTGAAGCTAATTTAACGGGGCAGCATCCAGTCAAATTAGGTTAAAAAAACTGACCAGCATGTTTCTTAAGTACCAAAGACATACAATTCGTACAACATGTCGGACTATTAAGAGTATAAGATGGAGTAAATCGAATCATTCATAACGTTATGATTATGACGTCATCGTACACGTCACGTAGGTGATTATGACATCAAATGACGTCATTTGATGGATGGATAACCTGGAATTGTCAATTGCGAAAATACCCTTATTTCGAAAGGAAGTGCAAAATCTTGGTCTCACTCAAATGGCTGTATAACAGGAGACATTGCTTTCCAGTCCATTTGTAAGCCGTGTCTTCCGGACTCTAAATGCCCCTAGAAAGACAAGATGCATCGAGAAGACGCTACATGAAGATGTCGAAAGTAGCGTGTTTCTTGGAGAGTTACTACGTATTATGTTGGCAAATATCCGCGTTATGTCGACGTAATTAACTCGATATGACGACGTAAGCACCCCGTTATTTCGACAGTCGGATTATTGTATCCGCATCAGTAATTCGGTAATAGGGCGGCAGGAATATGCCCACCTCGTATTATCATTTATTTAAGATAATGCGTTTATGTAAAAAGCAATGCAGAGAATAATCAGAATACACATCCTCGGCCGTGCACTAGTTAAATCTGATCAGCTCTCAGTTAGATCAAACAAAGTGGCTGCTGGTGACGTGATTCAGGATAACAGAAAGTGGAGTGATCCAATCGATCTATCAAGTATCTGACGTCATAAGTAAATGTCATCACTTGCTAGCTAACGTCACAATAACAATGATGTATATCTGCCACAAAGGTCAAAATGTCTTTCACAAATATGTACGAATTACTTGTCTTTGCTCAATTTACAAATTAATAAAATGTTCTTGAATATTTTGAAACAGATTTGACTGGCAGCAACAGCTCCAAGTAATATTACTTAAAAATATTGAACGATGTTCTCAAAGTTTTAAATCAATGGAGGAATCCAATTTTAGCTATGCCCCGCCCATCTCCAGCTAAGCTCCACCCACGCATTTACCGTGTTGGGATCGACCGATCCCTGCACTCTCTGCATCTCTAATCCCAGGAAACTATACAGGTATGCTGTTGAATATTGTGAAACTAATTTGACTGGGTGCGGATGCTGTGGCAGCCACAGCGCCTAATCAAATTAGTTTCAAAATATTCAACAGCATGTTTATTAAATAGTAAAAACATAAAATTAGTACAACAAAGCTTAGTCCATCATCAATTAATCGTTCATCACGAATTTAGCAACTTTATTCATGCCGTACTTGATTATGACTTCCCCTACACGTCATGTAGGGGGCCTAGTTGATTCCGACGTCATATGATTGACTGAGAATCCGACATTGTAACACGTCTCGAAGATGGCCGGAGCGTAGTTAGAAATGGATGGGGTATAGTCAGAAATGGATTCCTGTATTATCCAATGATAACCTAGACTAACCTATCATTACGCTTCCTAACCATTCTCTTTTGCTTTTATTCATTTATTTCTCATGGGATGTTCACTGAATTTAAAGATGACATACTTACTTGTCAAATTACATGCGTGCCTCTTACCTTATCACGTGCATGACGGTACAAGTAAAATTTTGTTGTAGACGATTGTGGATTTCGCCGTTGACATCAAACACACACTCGTGATGCCGCAGGAGATCTTTCACATTCTGCTTCGTCTTGGTCTCCTGTTTGGCCTCCTGCATACCATTTGAATACCATTTCACTGTCCTATGCGGGTCAGAATTATTTAAGGCAAAGATCGGTAAAGATGAGATAAATGGGGTATATACGCCGTAAAAAGGGATAGTACGGTTACAAGAAAATAAAATTCGTGACCAGTGATACGATTTGATTCCGTGTAACTGTTTGTAAGCCATTTACAACATCCTGCATCCATAGGTAGGGTATATTATAAAAACTCCACACATGATATTCGTTGGAGGATCTGGTTAGTGGGAGGTGAAGGCGTCTTTCTCGTGATGCATTAGGGTGGTGGAGGAGAGGGATGGGGGTGGGGTCACACAAATAAGTATATTTATCTAGTTACGACACTCAGAGATTCTACTTGAAGGCAGAAAAAATAATAATGGAAGTGTGAATAATGTGATGAAGTGAATCACAATAGCGTATATATACACCTGTCACTCACAACTCATGCTAGTTCTGAGCATTTCTACTACAGCTCGCCGTGGCTCAAAGCTCATTCCAATGACAAAGTGCCACACCCTTCTTCCAGATAATGACATGCACTGATAGTTGGTAATGAAATCTAAACATTCATTTCCCTGGGCGAATAAGGCATTGCAATTTCACTGACAAGGTATTAATCTGCTGCCAGGGACAGCTTCAAGTCAGTTACATTTTTGATTTATATTTAGATTTAGTCATTATTTATTCTCCTAGCTCTTGACGTAATTAACCCACACAGCTGAATACGAAAAATCACCCACAATGCCGAACCGACTCTCTTGAATATTTTGAAGCTAATATAGCTGGAAACTGTTGCTGCCTATTACGGCAATGGGATCCTGTGAAATTAGCCTTAAAATATTTAACGGCTTACCTATATAACTACATGCAAATTAATATTCTTGGGCTATGGGGTTCAAAGCGTTAATTATGCCCTCAGTCCAGATATCTCGTGTTTAAACATTATTTATGGATAGTTTGCTATAGTAGCTTGTGATTCTTATATTTGTTGAATAATTGACTATTCTGAAAACATAAGAATCACGAGCGTCCAACAACACCGTTTCCAAAATGGATACTAGGTTTTCACTTCTAACATATCCCGTGACAGAAACCGTTTCACGAAACAGACCTCTTTAATTTTGAATCTAGATTTGCGTCATCCATCAAACCAAACATAATCTTAACATTAGCCCTTAGCACCAAAACCGCTTTCAGAAGTAAATGTCAATTTGTTCGTCCAGAATGCCTTCAACCTGGATTAAGCGACCACCTGGCATTTGCGTCTAATCTCTGATGGGTAAAAAATGTTCGTTATATGCAGGTTTGAAAGAATCACTCCAGAGACAATAATGCAAACCTATTCGGGTAGGGTGGCGGTGAGTGGTGTTAAAAGATCGCCATTTATTAACACTGGTGAACGTAAGTTCAACCGCTAAGACCACCTGTCTTAAAGAACCACATCTATTTGGTCCGAAATTCTATTTATCATAGGAAATAATTTGTGTAGAGCGACCGCCTGACTGTGCCACCAACATTCTACTGGTCGATACACCGTCTGCGTTAATCAAGGTTGCCATGATAGCAAGTATTCATTCAGGATAGGCACTGTTATCAGCGTTATCAGGGTTGACTGTATAGCATAAAATATCAAATACTCCTTACGGTCCTATTCTGTATATTTAAACATGCATCATCTCTTGGTCTGCAGATGGACATTTTTCAAGACCACTGCCGAAGCCGTGTTGACCAATTTGAGTGTTAAATGGTTAACGTATGTTGTCAGCCAGCTATCCCTTGCCCAAATGCACTGCCAGGGGCCCATTGAAGAGAATGGAGGAATCTACTCTTAACTATGCCCGCCCATTTTTAGCCACACCCGTGTTG
>CM067373.1:102436724-102460175 GCA_034401795.1 Chaetoderma sp. LZ-2023a | reverse complement strand
CATGACACGTGTGTTATAGACCATTGGTAGACTTAGCTACATCTTCGCCCAGGCATGACTAAGCCTTCTCCAGACCATTGTCATTCTTAGCTATGCCTTGTTAAGGCTTGGCTAAGCCTAACGAAGGACTAGCTAAGACCTAATTAAGGCATTGTCAATCCTGACCAAAGCTTAGCAATGGTCTAGCAAAACCTGGGTACGGCCTATAGGTATGGCCAAACCAAGCCTAGCTATGGCCTATATAAGGCCTACCCAAGGCTAGCCAAGGCCTATATATGCCTACTCAAGTCTGGCTTATTCCTTGGTACGGGCCGAATCCAGCCTAAGTACGGCACAGCCAAGGCTTACCTGAGGTTTAAGTAAGGACTAGCTAATGCTAGCCCTAAACCTAACTAAGACCTAGATAATGTATATCCAAGCCTAGATAAGGCCACGCTCAGGCCTAGCCAAGCTTAGCTATGGTCTAAGTAATGCATAAGCTAGCCTGGCTAATGCCTACCCAAGCAAAACTAAGGCCTATGAATGCCTAGCAAAGCCTGGTAAATGCCTATGTAAGGCTAAGCCACGCCAGGTTATGCCCAACTAAGATCTAGCCAAGTCTAAATAAGGACCAGGTAAGGTCGAAGTAAGGACTAACTAATGCCTACGTAAGCATAGCTAAGGCCCAGGTAAGACTAAGCCAACCCTAGATAAGGCATAGCATAGAACTATATAAGGCTTAGCCTGACTTTAGCTAAGGTGTAGGTAGTGCCTAGCTAATGCTAGGCAAAAACCTACGGTAACTAAGACCTATATAAAGTATATGCACGCCTAGATAAGGCCATGCTCAGGTTTAGCCAAGCTAGCCATGGTCTAAGTAATGCCTAATCCAGCCTGGCTAAGACCTACTCAAGCCAAGTAAAGGCCTACGTAATGCCTAGCAAAGCCTGATCAATGCGTACGTAAGGCTAAGCCACGCCAGGTTTAGGTCTAACTAAGATCTAGCCAATTCTTAATAAGGACCAGGTAAGGTCAAAGTAAAGACTACTTAAGCATAGCTTAACCCTAGGCAAGACTAAACGAAGCGTAGATAAGGCACAGATTTGGCCAGGAAGATCTAACCAAGACTAGCTAAGGCTTAGGTAACGACTAGGTAACCAAAGCTAAGGTTAGATAAGACATATTCAAGCACCCCCCCCCCCCCCCCCCCCCCCCCCCCCCCCCCCCCCCCCCCCCCCCCCCCCCCCCCCCCCCCCCCCGATAAGGCCTAGCCATAGCTTAGCTAATGTCTAATTAAGACCCAGACAAGACTGGCTAAGGCAGAGCTATGGCCTAACCATGAAGGCATATCGGAACGACCGAGGGTATAATCGGCCACCGGTATTACGTGGTTCAAATTCTACTCGATTACTCGTGCTTCAAGCGAGAGTAAATGTATACGCATGCATAGATAGGCAAACCAACCACGTGATGCTTCTGGTCGGAGTACTGCGACAACATATCCAAATTTCTCCCTAGACAGTAATGATGGTGGGCTGTGTGAATTAGATTACATAGCTTGCCAAATGCGCGTGTGCATTCCACCCAAGCTTGATTAGTGTGCATGCATTTGGCCACGCAACCGAATGTGCGTGCGTGCGTGCGTGCGTGCGTGCGTGCGTGCGTGTGTGCGTGCGTGCGCGCGTCCGGTAGCGAGCCTGTAATTTATATAGCAGGTAGAGTGACTCTTCATCATTCAAGTACATAATTTAGACTAGCCATGATAAGAAATATTTTCGAATTTTCCTGATCGCATGCCGTGGCGATGACTGGTGGGGTGAGGTGGGTGGGGGATATGTATGTGAACATTGAGAACAGTCTCACAGCATCATAGCCGCGTATGCAAAATATGTGCGGTGAGTGGGAGAATAAATTGAGATGTTGTTGCCATAGATAATGTGTATAGTTGTTACATTGAAATTGAGATTCCGATAATTCATGGCTCAAAGTGTTGAAATCGACTCAAACATGTGTACAAATTTGGCGGAGTTTAGGTATTAATGGGCGGGTCATGGCTGTTAATGGGCGGGTCGTGGCTATAAATGGGCAGGTCATGGCTATAAATGGGCGGGTTATGGCTAAAATGGGTGGATCATGTCTAGAAATGAGCGGGTCAAGGCTATAAATGGACGGGTAATGGCAAGTAAAAGGTGAATGGAAGCCAAAACATGTATACCATCTAGAAATGTGGATGGCCTAATATTGATTTTGATTGAAAGATTATTCTTCATTCAGTCGATAAACGAGTCTTTTCAACAAGCCACGTTTCCAATAGCCTTTGCTAATATCTTGACATAATCCAGGAAATTCTTTTCGTCTTCCACTGCCAAGATATTTATTAAATTCACGTGGATTATCCTCAAGACCCATGCCAATAAATGGACATACACCTTAGTAGCTTCATTCATACCGCTTTAAATAACAACACGAAGCTAAATGATACACTCGTACACTCTTGACCATGAACGTTAGTTAGCATAGCAAATAAATTGTATCAACCAAACTACTCTCTTTAGTAACCAGATGTGACAACAGATGGCTCACATCTTGAATAATGACAAATAGTATACCCGATAATGTGGTTACCGGGCCGGCACTGAGCCAATATCGGGCCAATACGGCCGGAAATTGGTCATGGCTGAGCCAGTAACGTGCATTATCAAGGAACTGTCACTCATCACTGGATATGCATTTAGCGACAACATGGTAGACTCCCAAGGACATATGTGTTATTAAGACCATCTGTTTTAAGGAACCATAATTATATTGGCCCCAAATTCAGTTGGTCTCCTGCACAGTTTTTATTGTCTGGTTAATTCTACACTTCTTGCGGTATCTTTCCAGAGAATAATGCTTTGGCCCTTTAATGACTAAATTTCGTCAATAATCTCACGAACTATTTGCTTATTGAATGTTCATTTGCAGGTCAAGCGGAGCCAATTCCTGAGAATTACACACTGTAATTACTGGCTCTGTTACCGGGCCAGTCATTCCGGTGGTAAATTAAAAAATATCCATTCTCTTGGACTGTGAACGAACATTCCCGAAGACAATTGTAAAGGTAGGTTTTGGCGAGTCCGTCACGAAAGGGTTATTTAAAGCTCATTCTCGGTTTCCACCTCGAAGCCAAATCAGCAATTGTTACCTATTTATAGGTCGGAACCCACAAGCTAATGCTAGGGTGAGGATAGATTAGCTACTAATGCGCAGTGACAGCTTAATGCACTGGAAGCGGAATGAGCGTCATTCAAACACATTTTTGGAAAGCGTGCGCCATAAGGATCGTATAAATCTGATAAACCTCAGAAACAAATTCTAAATAATTATTATAGGCATAGAGTAATGGGGGCTGTTGAGTGATCCGATATTTTAGGCTTAGCTAATGTTGTCGATAATTTTGTACAGATTTTATGATATTACAAGCAACCTGCCTCTCCTAGGTGGATCATCGCTGCAAGACAGCCACAGGGGTACTGCCTGCTAAAGGAGGCCTACTCTCTTTTCTGTTAGAATAATCATAGGAGACGATTGTAAGTAAGCTAACAGGTAATTCACTGCGTACCTGATCAATTAGAAAAGAGGAATTGATTTGTAGCTATGCCCCACCCATTTCTAACTTTGTACGTGTGTTTGATTTGATTCTAGCACTTTAACCCTTTCACAACGAAGCCTGCCAAAACCGTCCTCTGTAGTGGTCTTGAGGAATGTCAATTTGCAGGCCAAGAGAAGAATATTTCCGCAAATTTACCACTGGAATGACTGGCTCGTTAACGGATCCATTCATTCCAATGGTAACCTTTAAAAATAGTCTTCTCTTGGCCTGCAAAAGGACATTTAATAAGTAAATATTTTAATTCTTTCCAACAAATTTAGTAATTAAAGGGTTACATGCTGAATACCCAGAATCCTACTTTCAAACTATCTATACTGATGAGCTGTTGACAAAATGTGTATTAAATTGTAAAATCACACATGTTATGCAGACACATTCATGGCAGACATTTCCGCTTTAGTGACGGGCCTGTGTTATTTAGATGCTTACATCAGATACCAAAATATTTGATTAGGAAGTCAGATACTTCAGTGACAAATAGTATGCATCACTTGCTGTCAAGCCTTCCTTTAGTGAACACTGTATGTGAAATCAACGTGTAGAACATAAAGACAACTCGTCACATGTTACAACACATTTGCTATTGTCATTATAGTTACGTTACCTTACGTTTGGTTATCTTAAGACCATATATTTTAAAGGAAACCCATCATCTGACTAGGAAAAAGGTGCCCACTGTTCCCAAGTGTGATGGTACTTGGAGAATATCCCAGGAAGAAGTAACAAATAAATCAGCCGTTACAATCTACCACGACCATCCCCCATCACAATATATTCTGTGCTCACTGCTTAAAGGCCAACATTCTGATCAGAATGTCTGAATATAAAACCCTCCAGTAGAATTGTATACTTCTAGAGTCTTAAATTGTGAACCTCGGTGAAATGAAACGGATTAAATATTAACACATATATCCTGAATTCATTCTGTATATATTCATACAATTTTTTTGGATTGTGAATGAAATCATCATATTTTTAGATTTATCTTGCTTGATTACATTAAGGTACACAAGTTAAGCCTCTAAATGGATATACTTTTACCATATTTATTTTTCACCCGGTCTGGTGTAAATTTGGGTATTTAAGATGCCTGCTTTATGATGGCCCTTCTTAGAGAAAGGTCATATTCGAACTGACTGATGAACCGACCAATGGGTGGATGAACAGACTCACAGACTCCGATTCTCTAACCGACTGACAAAACTGACAGACTTACCGACAGATCGACCGACCGACCGACCGACCGACCACCTAACCAACCGATCAACCGACTGATTGACTGGTCGACCAACCGACTGACAGTCTGACCAACTGACCCAGTGACCTACCAACCGACAAAGCGACCACCAGAAAGATGACATATGGATCGACTGACCAACTGACCGAACGACCGACAGACCGACAAACTAGCTGAATGAACGAATAAATGACCGAATGATCCAGCGTAAGAAATGAATGAACGAACGATTGAACCAATGCAGGAATGAACGAATGAATGAATGAATGAATGAATGAATGAATGAATGAAGAGCGAATGAAATGAACGAATGAATGAATGAATGAATGAATGAATTAACTGCTATCTACGGCAAGAACCAATTGGATCTTTTAGCTAAGGGTGCTATGAATGAATGCCATATTAAGGTTTAATCAAAGAAACCCAAATCAGTTACATTTTCAAGGCAATTGTATTTTGTAAATGGGAGAAATTGAAAAAAGATAAAAAGTGACACATTTTCTAAAAACAAGGTTGGTTTAGGTCTAACCTAATGCACAGATGACCTTCTTCATCAACTGCTCCTTAGCCGATACTCACGCAACAAGAAAGTCACAATGATCTATCATGCCACATTTCTAGTTTTATGTTACAGAATTGATTGAAGGGTTTCTGTTGACGTTCATATATTGGCAATGGCGGACACTTCACTGTAGTGATATTCCAGCGTCCAATAATGTATTATCCTTGGAATGAAAAAGGAAATAACAAATAATGTTTATTGGTAATCTCATACAATATTAAATAAACTACCATCGGTAAAAATGGAAATGAATAGCGATTGTTTTTAAAAAAGCATTTACTAAATCTAGGAGCGCTTAACTTGGAGACAATTAGTGCCCAAGCTGGCGCTTCTCACTACGCCGTGTGTCAACTGTGTGTGCCGGTATACCACACAGCCCTACCTGAATATAACAAAAACACACCTGTCTATAGTTTTGTAAGCAGTATGAATAGTATTCTCTATAGGCGCCGATGTAGAGCGATTAACTCGCTGGTACTGCTAATTCACTATTGATCCTTTTCAAAACATTATATTTGAACGTCACTTTTCTGGCGGTCGCAACACGTTTGGGTCAAAATGATTTCTAAATACACTGTTAGTTTCCAAGGTCGCAATATGATGCCTACGGAACCAATGGTTTTCAGTCAAATGGTTTTAAAACTAGGCAGCATTTTACCTGTAGAGCGCATGGGTCCGACTTCGTCACCAATTGGTTCCGCCAGAATATCATCAATGGTATTTAGTTGCTTTTTTCTAATTATTCTCATTTATTTCTGTTTTTCACTGGTGGGTATATGATGATTATTATATAAAGCTGTCATTGAAGAGCATATGTTAATTCTCTGTTCCTTTCCTTTAACTAATTTTAAACAATTAGATGTTATTTACTATATATTATATTTGATCTTCAGTTTCCTCATATAGTCGGGAAGCCAATGGAATCCTGTATTCCTTGCGAAATAGAAGCGGGCAGTAATATGGATTACTTTGAATGTGTCATTGGGTTGCAGATGCAATTTTTTCACAGGAGTGTCATCCATTTGAAAATGGTAGTGTCGAAAGCAGAACATTACTCCTATTGAAACAGGATGTTACAGGCCTGTACAAAAGTCCTACTTATATGAAGAGTAAACTTACCAAATCTTTCTTTTAGCGACAATCAATGCTGCCATGATTCAATAATCAACAAAGCCTTAATTCATCCGGAAATACTGAGTAGAGTAATGGCACAAAGGCTCGCTGGTTATGGAGATCGTCGAATGAAGCTCCAACCATTTCAAAAATTCACGAGTAGAATCGGTCCTTATGATCAGGGAGGGACAGTGATGCTATATATTCTTTCTCGAAGGCTCGTTGGTTAGTTTGTAATTCCCAATAATATCCTGTCACATTTGCTGAGTGGTGTACTAGGCTCCCAAACGTCAAAGTGCATCGGACACCACAGTGCACCGTAAGATCAGAAAACAATGGATCGGTCCATTTTTAGATATGCCCCGCCAACCTCTAGCTAAGCTCCACCCACACATCGCTCCTGCTGGGATCGATCAACTCTGAACCACCTGACTATCAATTTCCAGAAAACTATACAGGTAAGCCATTGAATATTTTGGTACTAATTTGACTGGGTGCTGTTGCTGCCTATGGCAGCGACAGTGCCCAGTCAAATTAGTTTCAAAATATTCAACAGCATGTTTATTAAATAGTTGAGACATACAATTCGTACATCGTGTTAGACTATTAAGAGTTAAACACGGGGCCAAAAAGATTAATTTATGATGTAATGCTTATGACGTCATCCTGCACGTCGCTTAGCTGATTATGACGTCATATGATGTCAGATTGATAGGCGCTACTATGGAAACGTGACTTTCTTCGTGCAGTGACTTTAGAGGAAATATTTATTTCAGGCAAGTTAATTCCACCATACACAGCTTCTCGATAGATCTGTATATATTTGATTTGAAAATGAGAAACAGAAATCTCAAGGGTTAAATGGATACAACTTGGAACTTGTGAATCTACAGCTAGCTTAAGTAGCGTTGTCCCTTTTCCTTTAAATGTCAGTTGCCAATTGCTTTTTATTCTGATAATACTACAATATGCTGCTGAGAGACATTTCCACAGTACTATTCTCAAAATTAATAAACTAGTGTGGTAATTATTTAACTTATTCTCTACATGTATATATTATGTTTTGACCAAACCTTAAATCAGACAGAATTATTAGTTGGCTATGTAATTTCCTCAAAAGTGTTTAAGGGCGTGTGCTTAAGCTCTTTGCAAAGGGCTTGTGCTTGTGCTTAAGCCCTTTGGTAACCGGGAGGGGTTGTGCTTGAGCTTAAGCCCTTTTTAGTGCAAGGGCATGCGCTTAAGTCCTTTCAAAAGGGCTTCGCCCCATGCCGGGCTAAAATATCAGTACAACCAGCACACCAAAACAGATTCTATATTTGACGATCCACTTGCTACAAAGCAGTCCAAGAAACATAAAAAATAGTGACAACGTATATGCCAAAAACAGAGAGACCGAAGCCAACTGATCCGAGAAAGAACGACAACAAGTTCTTGTACCAAAATCAGTGACTGTTCAGGGCATTAAAGGGATACTAATCTCATCTCAAATGTTGTATTGCATCGATAGATTATGGTATATAGATAGCATATCATTCATAACCTGTCACATTCCCTTATCTGTATCACAATTATCTGCTTTGTAATATCGCGTAAATGTTGAACAGTGATCGCCACCATTTTGTCTCCTCAAGGGATAGTGTGCGGTATCATGTAAGTGCCGATGCAGTAAATTCCTTATTATGTAATGCTCATCTTGTTGGATATTTAGAACTAATTTGACTGGAAGCTGTTGCTGCCTAAGCAACAACTGCCTGTCAAATTAGTTTCAAAATATTCAACAGATTACCTGTATGGTTACTTTTACACCACATTGCCAAACTATAGATGACACCTCTATGACTGAGCGCATATACCGAGACAAACACAGTAGGTTTTTCTGATTGGTTGAAAAGTAAATCATGACAGGTGTAGAAATGTATCAACATTTAGCCACTAAACCCTGCATCTCTTTCTTTAGCAGCGTGACAAAAAGCTTAAAATGACCTGCATAGTTTATGAGTGGCATATTAGATCACCTGCATAGCTATCAAGAGATGAGATTAGTTATCCTTTAAGTACAAGCATTGCCAATACCTTTTCGGGACTCACCCACCAACTCACCCACCCAGAGATTCATCTACCCACCCACACATCCACCCGTCCATCCACTACACACGCCCTCACCCACCTACTCATCCACACACCCGCACTCACTTTCACGCATGCACGCACGCACACCCACTTGCCAGCCTGCCCGGCCACTCATACGCCCGCCCGCTCGCTCTTCCATCCGCTCGCCCCCTGACTCGCTCAGCTGTCCGCTCGCTCGCCCGCCTTCCCGATAACCCGCCCACTCGCCAGCCCACACGCCGGCCGGCCCGCCCACCCATCCATCCACCCACTCACACACGTTCACGCACGCGCACGCACGCACGCACGCACGCACGCACGCACGCACGCACGCACGCACGCACGCACGCACGCACGCACGCACGCACGCACGCACGCACGCACGCACGCACGCACGCACGCACGCACGCACGCACGCACGCACGCACGCACGCACGCACGCACGCACGCACGCACGCACGCACGCACGCACGCACGCACGCACGCACGCACGCACGCACGCACGCACGCACATCATCATTATCATCATCTTTATTTAGTTGGTATCGCCATCTTCTATTATTATCCCCACGCATTTTGGACAAGAAACGGATAAGATAGAGCGAACGCATCTGCCCGTTTGTTCGTCCGTCCGTCTGGTCCGTCTGTATGTTCGTCCATCCGCCCGTTTTCTCTCAATCAGCAATCGTATGGGTAACTCACATAACAAATTTGTTTGAATTGCATCAAACGGTTTCGAGGAGTAGTAGTAGTAGTAGTAGTAGTAGTAGTAGTAGTAGTAGTAGTAGTAGTAGTAGTAGTAGTAGTAGTAGTAGTAGTAGTAGTGGTAGCAGCAGCAGCAGCAGCAGAAGTAGTAGTACTAGTAGTAGTAGTCGTCGTCGTCGTCGTCGTCGTCGTCGTCGTCGTCGTCGTCGTCGTCGTCGCGCCGCCGCCGTCGTAGTAGTAGTAGTAGTAGTAGTAGTAGTAGTAGTAGTAGTAGTAGTAGTAGTAGTAGTAGTAGTAGTAGCAGCAGTAGCAGCAGCAGCAGCAGCAGTAGCAGCAGCAACAGCAGCAATAATAGTATTAGTAGTAGTAGTAGTAGTAGTAGTAGTAGTAGTAGTAGTAGTAGTAGTAGTAGTAGTAGTAGTAGTAGTAGTAGTAGTAATAGCAGTAGCAGCAGTAGTAGTAGAAGTCGTCGTCGTCGGTGTCGTCGTCGTCGTAGTCGTAGTAGTAGTAGTAGTAGTAGTAGTAGTAGTAGTAGTAGTAGTAGTAGTAGTAGTAGTAGTAGTAGTAGTAGTAGTAGTAGCAGCAGCAGCAGTAGCAGCAGCAGCAGCAGCAGCAGTAGTAGTAGTAGTAGGAGCAGCAGCAGCAGCAGTAGCAGCAGCAGCGGAAGTAGTAGTAGTAGTCGTCGTCGTCGCCGCCGCCGACGCCGTCGTCGTCGTCGTCGTCGTCGTAGTAGTAGTAGTAGTAGTAGTAGTAGTAGAAGTAGTAGTAGTAGTAGTAGTCGAAGTGAACGCACGCGTTTATTTAGCTCTGCAATTGCTGCCCGAATTTGCTAGTTTCTAGCGTGATTTTATAGATAAACTTTATACATATATTTCGTATTAGTATTTCCTTTCAAACTTTATATTTAATTTGTAAATTCTTGTCTTGGTTGGAGCGCATTTTGTGTCTCCACTTTCTAAAGGCACTTCTCTTAGCTGGCGGTTTCAGCCATTTAATAGGTCTCCTCTTACTGTGGTCAATGCAATACTTTTCTCCCCGCGCCAGTATGCTATTTCTATAGTTCGTTGGCTAGCGCCTTGTATTTGACAAGATCGCTTGAGTGAGTGGATTTAATTCCGTTGTCATTTGGAAGCGCAAGCCTAGTACTTTGATTATAAAAATCTTTATAGTCTATTGGCTGTCCCCGGTCAACTCGAACAGACTAACAAATATATGTCTGTAATATGTTAGTATGCATTAGGAAACCACTTTAATCGGTTAGGTGTTAGTGAACCACTTAGAAAGTGGTTCAAACTAACAAATATACGACTGTACTCTCTATTCGTATATTTGTTGGTAGACGTCAGGGTTTCAAAAGGGGACACTATTTATTTAGTGTTTAGCTCTTTCCCCGACGTCTTGGTGTTATATTTTTGTATTATATATTGTAGTAGTATGGGTTTCCTCTTTTTATAAAACACCATGGCAACCTATAAGCGTATCCTAAGCCTTAAGATAACAACTAAGGGGTGGAGAGTCACGGTTATCGACGTGTATCATGGGTTAAAGGACGTCGTTGGCGCGACCTGCTGCTTTGCAAGGGCTTGTCAATGTTTCTAAAACTGTATGGAATGTAACAGCGTCAAATGATGGGGTCAAGGAAAAGCTTCTAGAAGAAGTTTTTATTGTAAAAGGCGAAGTTTGTAACGTAGAGGAAATCGAGTCAGATAAGTTGCTAGTGAAGATGAAAGCTCCACTAGAAATTCCAGATGACAGAATCATGAATGAACTCAAGAAGTGTGGCAAAGTGCAAAAGATTGAACGGGAAACGTATCCCTTTGACAGAATGCTAGAAAACGGTCTAAGACGCATCTGGTTTGATAAAGTGGATAGCCCGTTCGTTACCAAGCAGATTGACGCTTGATGGCAGCTTTGTCCTGCCCTTATGGTATAGAGGGCAAATTAAAGAGTGCCGGATCTGCCTAAGTACTGACCATTTGGCAACAGATTGTCCCAATCGAAACAAAAGTGTGCTCTGTGGTTCAGTTGACCATTTTAAATGGCGCTATCCAAAAAATCAAAACAAGCCCTCAGTATCAGGAGATAATCGTCCATTAAAGGATGCAACTGAGTCAAATGCTTCCGGAGCAATCACTACGGATGCTGTTGTTGTGGTTTATGCCACTGAAAATGACACAAACAAATCATCAAATCCTGTTAAAGTAGCTACAGTTGATGAAATTCAAGTATTAGAGGAGGGTATAACCTTAAGTCAAGAAAATAATCAAAATGCAGTGGAGCCAAATGTGGCTGTAAAAGACACGCAGGAAAATGATGATCTTACAGAAGAGCCAGTTTACAATTCCTTTGAAGATGAATTAGGACAGGATAAGTTTAGGACTCAGAAGACAGAAAGTTCAGTCGATTTTCCGCTAAGCCCACTTGATTTAAGTCAGCTTGAAGATATGGTAAATGACGCTCCTGCCAAATGTAACTTACGTAGCAATAAGTGTCATAAAGAAGACAATAGCTCAGAATCTGAGATTGAAGTAAATGATATGGATGATGATACAATGTCAGTTGCAGAATCAGATGTGTCCATTCAAACACAGAGTTCACAGATGAAAGATGAAATGGCAATGTACCGATCTGAGGGGGGTGAAGTGTTTGTGCCATATGTAACGGCGAGAGCCGTGAAATATCGTCTACTGCGCCATGATTCTGATATTTCCAAATATGAATATTTGTCTGTGGTAGAACTAGGAAACATTGAATTCGCAGGCAAATTAGGTAAATGGTCTAAGAAACGAGCTAAAAAACTCAAATCAAGTTAATCTAATGATGGCGGCTGTAAATATCATTTTACAAATTATGATTATCTGCAGCATCAATTGCAGAGGATTAAATACCGAATTCAAGCAGCGCCACTTGCTTGAAGAATTAGCAAATGAGAGGGTTGATATTGTTTTTCTACAAGAGATCAAAATTAAAAAGATTGAGGTGTATGACTCTCTCAAAGATATTTCAAAAGACCAGATTTTTTATTCTTTATCACAAGATAATAGCGCGGGAGTGGCCATTCTTATCCTGCCCCGCTGTCTCAACTATGTTGATGCTATATCGTCGTCATCAGATACAAATGGACGATGGATTTGTGTATCAATTGATGTACTAAACACATGTTTAAATTTGATGTGCCTTTATGCGCCAACCTCTCATCAATTGCGTCGTGAATTTCTAAATGATGTTTCCACAATAATTCAAGACAGAACGCCTGAAAACCTAATTATGGGCGGTGACTTTAATTGCATATTAGATGAAGTTAAAGACATAAATGCTAGGTCTAATTTTAATGACACATCTTATAATATTTTGAAACACATCTGTTAATATAAAAGCTTGTTAGATACTTATCGGATTGAAAATCCAGAGGGCAGGGACTTAGCTTGGTTTTCAACCGATGGAAAGAAAGCATCCAGATTGGACAGGATCTATGTAGAACGGTCATTGAAAGGTTACATGTGTAAAACTAACATAAAACCAGTAACTTTCTCTGATCACAATATGTTTTCCATCACATTAGATAATGCTGACTGGATCAAAGGAGGAGATGGATTTTGGAAACACAATGTAGCGTTGTTACGAGATAGTTGCTATCGCAAACGTGTAGACAGTTGTTGGAGGCATTGGGATGAAAAGAGAAGTTTGTATGAATGTATAACAGACTGGTGGGAGGATGTTAAATCCGACCTGAAACATATTTCAAGGCAGTATTCCATCAGGAAAGCACGAGAAATGCAAAAGCGTAGAAAGGCGCTTCAGAGGTCGGTGTATAAAATTAATAAGAAAATCAATGATGGAGAATATAATTATTACGAACTATTAGTTAAATTAAAAGGTAGACTACATGAAATAGAGCAATATCAGTTTTATGGGGCCAAAATAAGGGCAAGAGCACAAATGCACACCGAGGGTGAAAAGCATACACATTACTTTTGTAACTTGGAAAAAGCAAGAGGTATAGAGAAATTAATGCGCTCACTGAGGACTAATGATGGTGTATCAGTGTCAGTAAAGCAAAGACTTCCAGATGCCTGTCGCGAAAGTTGTGACCAATCACTAACAATTGATGATTTGACAAAATCCCTCAAAGGTATGAAGTTAGAAAAGTCTCCTGGCTGCGACGGACTTCCAGTCGAATTTTATCAAACATTCTGGCACATATTTGGTCCAGTATTAGAAGAAATAGCAGCTAGAATTTTTAAGCAAGGGCATCTCCCTCCATCGATGGCTTATATACAAGAGGGATGACAGAAATAAAATACAGACCACTCTCTCTCTACTCTGTGTAGACCATAAGATTATTACTCGGGCACTAACATTAAAACTTGACGCAGTCCTAGGCGAAGTAATTGATGATGATCAAACGTGCTCTGTACCAGGAAGAACGATATTAAACAACACAATGCTTATACGAGACCGTATTTAATTAGTTGAAAAGGATTGCATCCCGGCAGCAATAATAGCACTTGATAACGAGAAGGCGTTTGACAGACTTTAATGGGACTTCTTGTTTAAGTCTTTAGACCATATTGGCTTTGGTTCCAGATTTATTAAATGGGTCAATATTTTATATACTGATATAACAAGTTGGTATTTGGTAAATAATCATCCATCTGAACCTGTAGTGTTGGAACAAGGTGTCAGATAGGGTTGCTCATTGTCTCCGCTTCTATTCGTCGGAATCGTTGGGGGCCACATTGAGGCAACGTAATGCTTTTCAAGGAATATGTATACGTGGCGTAGAAAGCCCACTAAAGGTGTCTCAATATGCAGATGATACGACTGTGTTAGCAGGTAAAAATTCAGATTTTAGAATTTTAAATGGAGTATTATCAGATTTTCAAAAGGCATCAGGGCTTAAAGTCAATAGAGACAAATCTAAGGGATTGTTTTTGGGCGCTTGGAAGGACAGAACTGACAATGTTATGGATATTAACTGCTCAGATGATGTCATAAAGATTTTGGGTATTTACTTTAGTAGAGAACAGGATGTAATAATAAACTGGGAAGAAAGGCTATCCAAGCTAAAATGTGCATTAGTAAATTGGAAACGACGTCACCTAACTGTATTTGGCAGGACATTTGTCCGTAATAATTTATTTTATCTGGACTGTGGTATACCGCTTCTGTAGTTCATATGCCCAAATCAGTAGAGTCAAGGATCAACACGTTACTTTTGTCCTTCTTATGGGAGGACAAAGCCCATTTAGTATCGCAGTCAATCCTCACCAATGAAAAGCATGACGGAGGCCTGGATTTGGTTAATGTTTTAGCAAAGTGTGCTTCGCTAAACCTGAAATTCCTGAATAAGTTACTCACTTCAAACTCATCTTGGTCAGGTGTTGCAAGGACACTTCTACAAAGGTATGTGGATGCATTTCCAGTAGAATGTTTATTTTTGTGCAATAAACTGCCACCTAACCATCAGAAGATACCAAACGTATATAAAGAACAGCTCGAAGCTTTAAAGATATTTACACGATCAATGCCACAGCACAGTTGTTGGGAAGATGCCTTAGAGCAACGTCTTTGGGGCAACGAGTTGATTCGTGATAATGATGCTGTATTATATTTGCCCTCTATGGCCAAAAATGGCATTCAATATTTACGTGATTTAGTTAATCCAAAATCTCGCAAATGGATCGCGATGCAGGATGTAGCAAGAGCAACATCAATGAGGCATATTGATGCCCAACGCTTATTTCTTAGAATAAAGAATGCAATACCTGGTGAATGGTTCAAATTGCCGAAAGCACGTGGCAACAGAGATATGTTGCAACCAACATTAGTATTTAAGTCAGAGCATACAAAATACAACATGGCATCTAGAGCCTGTTATGGAATGTTAATGCAAAGTCGGAGACAGACTCCTGTTGCAGTTAGCCATTGGAACACTTTAGGATGCACGCCAAAGAACTGTAAAAATGCGTGGGAAACAATACATCTACCTTGTTTACCAGCAAACGCACGGGACCTGGCATGGCGATTACTCCATCGAAGGCTATGGGTCGGCCATCTGACTTATATGTGCAAAATAACAAGTACAGACCAGAGTTTATGTGTAATACCGGGGAGGAAACAATAGACCATCTGTTTACACAGTGTTGTATAGCTACAGGCTTTTGGGTATATATCAATATGCTCCTTGCTAAATTTGGAATCAAATATGTGATATTAATGGCTGAAACAATTATGTTCAAAGATTGCTCAACTATCGGACGAATCATTAATAGCAAGGAGAAAGAATTGTTAGTCACCCTGATATCTGTAGGAGTGTGGGCCATTTGGAAACATCGGTGTTAAGAGGTCAGAGATAAAACAGGAAACAACCAGCAAAGAGCTATACAAGCTATATTTCGATCATTGTTGATAAACTGCATTCATTGTGAATTTTACAGGCCAGTGGAACATGGAAAAGAAAGTAGATTTAAAGATATATGGTGCAAAACTGGCCTGGTATCAATTGAACATGGATATCTAAAAATAGCAGAAGCAGAACTTGTATAAGCTAGCACACTCGCTGCTTGTTGTATATTGATATATGGTATTTTATTTTATTTAATTGAGTTAATTTTAAATTTTTAATGTCTTAGGAGATGATAATTTGGGCGAATAACCTAACCTTGGGAATCGGTATATTTAAATATCAATTGAGCATCGCGTCAATATTCTGGAGCTGATCCGACTTTCGAGTTCATTAGGTTAACAGAGTATGACATCTTACATATGTACAATTAACATCCTGTTTTAAATGTTAACTGTAGGTGTATTTGTTCCAGGGTAATTGACAAAACTTACGATGAAGTAAATTTAAAATGTGAACCCAGAGCGCCATCTATGTAGTCATAGTGTGTATACTTTTGCTTTGTGTATTTTACGACATAAAGGCTACTACGCCTGCTCGGTATTTAAGAACCGGCCAACTGGCGTAAATGAGTGACCTTTTGTTACTTATTGACGAGTCACCTCGCCACTAGTTGGCGAGCTGCACTCGCCATTTGGGCCCAATACTATATGGTGTGCTACGTTAAACTACATATAATCTACTTAGCCTGCCGGTCATGAATCGGCTCAATGGCGCCAATGAGTAGCAGTAACTTACTGCTAATTATTGATGAGTCACATTACCACTTATTGGGTAACTATGCTCGCCATTTGGGCCTACTACTACACGGTGTGCAAATAGTAATGGCTTGGTTGAAGTATATTATGTTATCAGCTCTTTATTAAGGTTTTTTCTATGTAGTTATGCCATGGGTGTGGTATATGGTAATAGAGTATTTTAGCGTGCACTGTTTTGATATGTTAAGTTTGTATTGTTATTCATATACTATAATAAAGCCTGCTATTTCACCCGATTTTTTATGGGGGTTTGCAAGCCTTTTTTAAAGGAGTTCTTCCGTGAGGTGTGTCCGACTGCGTCAGCATAGGATTTTCAAAAAGAAAAAAAAGTAGTAGTAGTAGTAGTAGCAGCAGCAGCAGCAGTAGCAGCAGCAGCAGCAGAAGTAGTAGTAGTAGTACTAGTAGTAGTAGTAGTAGTAGTAGTAGTAGTAGTAGTAGTAGTAGTCGCTGTCGTCGTCATCGTCGCCAGCGCCGTCGTAGTGATGGTGGTGGTGGTGGTGGTGGTGGTGGTAGTAGTAGTAGTAGTAGTAGTAGTAGTAGTAGTAGTAGTAGTAGTAGTAGTAGTAGTAGTAGTAGTAGTAATGGTAGTAGTAGTAGTAGTAATGGTAGTAGTAGTAGTAGTAGTAGTAGTAGAGTAGTAGTAGTAGTAGTAGTAGTAGTAGTAGTAGTAGTAGTAGTAGTAGTAGTAGTAGTAGTAGTAGTAGTAGTAGTAGTAGTAGTAGTAGTAGTAGTAGTAGTAGTATTGCTCCTGAATATTTTACAGTAAGCATGTCAAGTGTGTGAGTGATTACTGGTCAGACCGCTGAGTGAATATGCTTGTTGAAAATTTGTGAACTTGTATTTGGCAAGGTCACGTCACGAGAGGGGTTGGGGTAGTGGGTGTGGGGCGGTGGGGGTAGTGTGAGGGTGTGGGCGTGGGGGGGGGGGGTTACTAGATATGGTATCCTATTTATACCAATGGTAGAAAATTAAAGACATTGCCTGATTAAATGTTGGTTAAATTTTGTTTAGAATTGGGCATAGGGTATAGCTGTCATCCCACACTCCTCCCCACCCTAGCCCACCCTCTCGCTGTTCCTGCCTATATGACAACCGGGGATGTTCCCCTGTGCTTCCAATGTCACTGAGCTCTGCGCTCAGCATATGTCGTAAATCAACAGAAATGTCAGAGTAACATAATGTATGATATGATCTATAAGTTACCAATTTGGAGTAATCGTTACATCTGATCAGAAAGATCTGCCCGAAAAATTCAGTCTTTTGCCGGAAAATCCTCAAATTTCCTAGTCATGGGGGAGCAGTAATTGCCACCCAGAACCACCCAACCCCTCCACTCCACCAAGACCTCACCACCACTACTCATGCGCCAGTGATATGATGGCATACATATGGACGACTTCGGTGAGGTATTGTGGCAAATCTAGATGTTCAACTCAAAGGCTCTTGTTGATAGAGGCCTATATTATCGTTCATTATGGAGGTTTAGCATACGTCTTCCCGTGAGAATCTTAGCCTATATATGGAGATAGATATAGGCCACCAAGGCTACTTTAGTTCAAGGTTTTATTTCTGTAGATATACGATATTATTATTTTTATATCTGAATTGCGCTATAACATAAGATACACATTTCAACTTATCTCGTGATTCTGTAGACGTTTTTTCTATCAGGTACTGATAACATTTTACATATTTTGAGAAAAGCATAATACCCGATTTCTCCTAGATTGACACACACAAACCTTATTGCAATAGCTAAATTACTTCCCGCGGTGCATACGCTTGAACGTGTATACCCTTCATACGGGTATATACGCCGTAAACAGGGATAGTACGGTTACATGAAGATACAATTCGTGACCAATGATAAGATTTGATTCCGTGTAACTGTTTGTAAGGCATTTACAACATTCTGCATCCAATAGGTAGGCATAATATAAAACTCCACACATGATATTCGTTGGAGGATCTGGTTAGTGGGAGGTGAAGGCGTCCTTCTCGTGATGCATTAGGGTGGTGGAGGAGAGGATGGGGGTGGGGTCACACAAATAAGTATATTTATCTAGTTACGACACTCAGAGATTCTACTTGAAAGCAGAATAAATAATAATGGAAGTGTGAATAATGTGATGAAGAGAATCACAGTAGCGTGTAATATACACCTGTCACTCACAACTCATGCTAGTTCTGAGCATTTCTACTACAGCTCTTCGTGGCCCAAAGCTCATTCCAATGACAAAGTGCCACACCTTCTTCCATATAATGACATGCACTGATAGTTGGTAATGAAATCTAAACATTCATTTCCCTGGGCGAATAAGGCATTGCAATTTCACTGACAAGGTATTAATCTGCTGCCAGGGACAGCTTCAAGTCAGTTACATTTTTGATTTATATTTAGATTTAGCCATTATTTATTCTCCTAGCTCTTGACGTAATTAACCCACAAAGCTGAATACGAAAAATCACCCACAATGCCGAACCGACTCTCTTGAATATTTTGAAGCTAATATAGCTGGAAACTGTTGCTGCCTATTACAGCAATGGGATCCTGTGAAATTAGCCTTAAAATATTTAACAAATCACCTATATAACTACATGCAAATTAATATTCTTGGGCTATGGGGTTCAAAGCGTTAATTATGCCCTCAGTCAGATATCTCGTGTTTAAACATTATTTATGGATAGCTTGCTATAGTAGCTTGTGATTTTTATATTTGTTGAATAATTGAGTATTTTGAATAGAATCACGAGCGTCCAACAACACAGTATTCAAAATGGTTGTCTAACAGATCCTATGACAGAAACCGTTTCATGAAACAGACTCTTTAATGTTGAATCTAGATTTGCGTCATCCATCAAACCAAATATAATCTTAGCACTGGCCTTTAGCACCAAGACCACTTTCAGAAATAAATGTCAATTTGTTCGTCCAAAATACCTTCAATAAATTTCTTGACATTTGTCAGAGATTTTTAGTGACCGAGCTTAAACGCCACATCTTCAAAACCTCCATATTTTTAATAAAATTACTCGACATGTTGTTACTTAATGCCCAGAGGGGAACATATTTAACATTGTGTATAACAGTTATTCGCCACCGCCATCTTGTGGTTCCAAATGCCATTTGCTTACATAAATGACTTGGATTAAGTGACCACCTGACATTAGCGTCTAATCTCTGATGGGTCAAACGTGTTCGTTGTATGCAGGTTAGAAAGAATCACCCCAGACAATAATGCAAACCTGACTATACCTGACATTTATTCGGGTAGGGGGGCGGTGAGTGGTGTTAAAAGATCGCCATTTATTAACACTGGTGAACGTAAGTTCAACCGCTAAGACCACCTGTCTTAAGGAACCACATCTATATGGTCAGAAATTGTATTTACCATAAGAAATAAGTTGTATAGAGCGACCGCCTGACTGTGTCATCGCATTCTGCTGGCCCATACAATGTGTGCTTTAATCAAGCTTGTCATGATAGTAGGTGTTCATTCAGGATAGGCACTGTAATCAGCGTTATCAGGGTTGACTGTATAACATAAAATATCAAATACTCCTTACGGTCCTATTCTGTATATTTAAACATCCATCATCTCTTGGTCTGCAGATGGATATTCCTCAAGACCACTGCTGAAGCCGCGTTGGTCAATTTCAGTGTCAAATGGTTAACATGTGTTGTCAGCCCATCTACCCCTTGCCGCCCCCACCCACCAACCCCAATGCCATGCCACCGCCCATTGTAGAGAATGGAGGAATCTACTCTTAGCTATGCCCGCCTATTTTTAGCCACGCACGTGTTGGGATCGATCGATCCCTGAACTCCCTGACTATCAATATCCAGTACAATATACATGTAAGTAGTTGAATATTTTGAAACTAATAGTTGAAATAGTTTCAAAATATGCAACAACGTGTTTATTAAACAACAAAGGCATACACTTTGTACAACAACGCTTAGTCCATCATCAATGGAGGATTCCAGTCTCTCTATCAATTCATATGCCGTTATATTCATCTTGGTGACGTATAGGCTGACGTCATAATCAATTGCTTCATGAATGATGTAGCAAACGTCATCATGGACGCTTATTTGATGACGGAGTAATGGTGTACACATTTTATGTCTTTACTATATAATAATCATTCCGTTCAATATTTTGAAATTAATTTAGTTTCAAAATATTCAACAACTTACCCGTATAGTTTTCTGAAAATTGAGATTCAAAGAATGCAGGGATTGATTGATCCCGACTCTGGTAAAGCGTGGGTGGAGCTTAGCTAGAGATGGGCGGGGCATAGGTAAAACTGGATTCCTTCATTAAGCGTTCGTGACAAACTAAGCGACATCATTCATGTCTTAATTGATTATGACGTCATCCTACATGTCACGTAGTTGATCATGACGTCAAATGATTGATAGATAAACTGTACTCGTCCATCATGTATTTACATCTAAATTATGGCAAATCTCGTTGCATCCGTGTTTTTTCTTGTTGTCCCTTGTCGATGATTTCCCATCGGGCATGTTCTGTGCAATGCAATTTCCGGTCCACTTATCAACAGGAGTACGAAAATTCTACCATTACTGTGCTGAAGCTTCTGGCAGTTTCATGGCTACAGACTTGTATAATATCGCATGCATACATTGCCACATCTCATGTGCGTCACAGCCTCGGTTTTCTATGCCTGTTAAGACCCAGGTAGCTATAATACCATAAACACAAACTTACTGCTGAATCCTTAGTCCACTTTATTCCATTTCCTTTTTACGCTGTTGTTGCACTTGCAATATGCGTCCTGGTATGTAATACTAGACACTAATGGTGGTGCTATGCGTGAATTAGATCACATCGCTTGCCAATTCGCGCGCGCATGCTACCCAAACTTGATTAGCGTACATGATTGTGGCCGCGCTAGCGAATGTGTGTGTAGTGTGCGTGTGTGTGCATTCAAGTACATAATGCAGAGTAGGCTGGATAAGAAACATGTTCTAATTTTCATGAACGGACGCGATGACGGGTTGTGGTGGGGCTGGTAGTGGGATAAAGGATTCCATGTAATTGCAGTCTCACAGTATCACAGCAAAATATGCAAAATATGTGCAGGTGAGTGGGAGAATAAATTGAGATGTTGTTGTCGTAAACAACTTGTATAGTTGCTACATTGAAATTGAGATTCTGATAATTCATGGTTCACAGTTTTGAAATCGACGCAATCATATGTACACATTTGGTGGAGTTTAGCTGTAAATGGGCGGTCATGGCTATAAATGGGCGGGTCGTGCCTTAAAATGTGCGAGCCATGACTATAAATGGGAGGGCAATGGCTAGAAATGGGCGGATTATATCTAGAAATGGGCGGGTCAAGGCTATAAATAGACGGGTAGTGGCAAGAAATGAACACCCCATCCCCTATTACTAAAAGGTGAATGGAAGCCAAAACATTTATATCTAAATGCAATGGTCTAAGATTGATTGTGATTGAACTATTATTCTTCATTTAGTCGATAAATGGGTCTTTTCAACAAGCCAGGTTTTCAAAAGCCTTTGTTAATATCTTGACATAATCCAGGAAATTGGTTTCTTCTTCCGCTGCCAAGATATAAATTAAACTCATGTTGATTATGATCCAGACCCATGCCAATTAATGAACATATAGCAGCTTCGTTCATACCTCTTTAAATAATAACAAGGAGCTAAATGATACATTCGTACATCCTTGACCATGAAAACTAGTTAGCGTAGCAAATGAATTGCATCAACCAAACTACTCTCTTTAGTAACCAGATGTGACAACAGTTAACTCCCACCCTGAATAATGACAGATAGTACACCTGATAATGCGGTTACTGGGCCGATACTGAGCCAATATCGGGCCAATACGGCCGGACATTGGTCATGACCAGCCCATTAACGTACACTATCAGGGAATTGCCACTCATCACTGGATATGCATTTAGCTACCACAAGATGGTGGTCTCCCAAGGAGATATGTGGTATTAAGACCGTCTGTTTTAAGGAACCATCATTTTATTGGCCCCAAATTCAATTAGTCTCCTGAACAGTTTTTATTTACTGGTTATTGCTCAGCGTCTTGCGGCATCTGTCCAGAGAATAATGCTTTAGCCCATTAATGGTAAAATTTCGTCAATTATCTCACAAACAATTTGTTTATAGGATATTCATTTGCAGGCCAAGTGAAGACAATTCCTGAAAATTACCCACTGTAAGTACTGGCTCTGTTACCGGGCCAGTCATTCCGGCGGTAAGTCTGTTAAAAATGCCTTCTCTTGGACTGTGAAAAACAAATTCCCGAAGACAACTGTAAAGGTTGGTTTTGGCCAGCTTCGCGATGAAAGTGTTATTTAAATCTCATTCCCGGTTTCCACCTCGAAGCCAAATCAGCAAATGTTGCCTATTTATAGGTCGGAACCCACAAGCTAATGCGAGGGTGAGGATAGATTAGCTACTAATGCGCAGTGACAGCTTAATGCACTGGAAGCGGAGTGAGCGTCATTCAAACACATTATTGGATTGCGTGCGCCATAAGGATCGTATAAATCTGATATACCTTAGAAACAAATGTTAAATAATTAATGTAGGCATAGAGTAAAGGGCCTGTTAACTGATCCGATTTTTTTGCATGCTTAAGGTTGCCGATAATTTTGTACAGATTTTAGGATATTACAAGCAACCTGCCTCTCCTAGGTGGATCATCGCTGCAACAGAGCTATATGGAACTGCCTGGTAAAGGAGGCCTACTCTCTTTTCTGTTAGAATAATCAAGTGGACGATTGCAAGTTTGCTAACAGGTATTCATTGCGTACCTGATCAATTAGAAAAGAGGAATCGACTTATAGCTATGTCCCACTCATTTCTAACTTTGTACATGTGTTTAATTTGCTATTAACACAGAATCCCAATT
>CM067373.1:102319224-102434224 GCA_034401795.1 Chaetoderma sp. LZ-2023a | reverse complement strand
TTCGCCATAAACCATGGGATTTGGCGTACATTGCTTCAATTTTAGTACGACATTTTATTTTGCAGTGTTCGAGTGGATCTACATTTTCAAAACCCCATACTTCTGATGCATACAATAACACAGGTTGAACCATCGAATCAAATAATATACATTGCAAATCGATTGGAATATTAAAGCGTTTAATTTTTTTCGTATTAGCGCAGGCATCGTATGCATTGTGTGCGTTCGTGTGCACGCTGCTGAACCTGTAATTTATATCACAGGTAGTGTGACTCCTCATCATTCGAGTACATAATGCGGACTAGTCTCGATAAGAAACATGTTCTAATTTCCCCGAGTACGCTGTGGGGATGGCGAGGAAGGGGTGGGGTTGGGTGTGTGGGTGGGGTGGGGTGGGGGTGATGGGTGATAAAAGATTTCATTTAATGCCTAAGTATGTCAATTGAGTGCAATCACAGAGCATCATCAACAAATATACAAAATATGTGCAGGCGAGTGGGAGAATAAATGAGATGTTGTTGCTATAGACAACTTGTATAGTTACATTGAAATTGAGACGGCTCAAAGTGTTGAAATGGACTCAAACATTTGCGCAAAGTTGCCAGAGTTTGGTTATTAATGGGCGGGTCATGATTATACATGGACAGGTCGTGGCTATAGATGGGCGGGTCATGGCTATAAATGGGCGGGCCACGGCTATAAATTGGCGGGTCATGTCTAGAATGAATCACTCTATTACTTAAAAGCTGAATGGAAGCAAACACCTTTGCACCAGCAATAAATACAATTTTTCTGCAATTGATTTCCAATAAACGACCATTATTCATTTAGTCGTTAAATGAGGCTTTGCAACAACCCACATTTTCAAACGCCTTGGTTAATATCTTGACATAACGCAGGAAATTCGTTTCTTCGTCCACTGCCAAAATCATTATTAAATTGAATGATGCACTCATGCAGCTAAAGCCGTCTGATGACAAATGTCGTGTATCTAATGCCGGGAACAATAAATGGATGGATTGTGTGTCTACCATCCTTGACCACGAAAGCTCTTGTCTCCACGTCCGACCCAGTAGGCTAACGCCTTAAGCAACCTATGCTAAATGCATAACACGTGAACTGCAACAAGCGAGCGGCTCTCTTTAGTAACAAGATGTGGCCACTGATGACAAATAGTACCCCTGATAATGCAGTTTAATGGCCCGGCACTGAGTCAATATCTCAGCAATACGGCCGAATATTGGGCATGACCAGCCCAGTAACAGGCGTTGTCACCCTGGATGTGTCACTCATCACGGATATGCAGTTAGGGAACACAAGATGGCGGTTTCCCAAAGACATATGTGGTATTAAGACCACATGTCTTAATAAACGACCATTTTATTCGTCCCAAAGTCAGTTGGTCTCCTGAGCAGGTTTTATTGTCTGGTTAATGCTAAGCTTCTTGCAGCATCTTTACAGAGAATACTGATTTAACCCTTTAACGACTAAATTCCGTCAGGAATCTCACAAACTGGTTGCTTATTGAATATCTATTTGCAAGCCAAGCGAAGCCAATTTTTGAAAATTTGCCACTGTAATGACTGGCTCGCTTATCGGACCAGTCCTTCCAGTGGTAAATCTTTTAAAAAATACTTTCTCTTGTACTGTAAACGGGCATTCCCGAAGACAACTGCAGAGGTCGATTTTGGCCGCTTCACTATGAAAGGGTTATTTATAGCTCATTCTCGGTTTCCACATGGAGCCACGTCAGCAAATGTCATCTATCTATAGGTTGGAAACCACAAGCTAATGATAGTGTGAGGATAGATTAGTTTCTAATGCGCAATGACAGCTTAATGTATGGAAGCGGAAATAAATGAGCGTCACAGTTTGAACACGTTAAATTGGAGAGCGTGCGCCCTAAGGGTCGTAGGGATCGTATCAATGTGATACACCTTAGATACAAACACTATATATTTAATATATGCATAGAGCAGCGGGGGTGGGGGCGGGCTGTCTGTTGAATGATCCAATCTCTTTAGCTTAACTAAGGTTGTTAATAATTATTTACAGAGTACAGGATATTACAAGTAACCTGCCTCTCACAGGTGGATCATCGCTGTAATACATCCACTGAGAACTGTCTGAAAGGGTGGCCTACTTTGTTTCCTATTCGAATAATCAAGGTGACGAGTGCCAGTTTGCTAACAGGTAATTTATTGAGTGCCTGATCAATTGAGCATTCCAGTTTTTCAGTCAATCATATGACGTCATACTCAACTACGTCATGCGTAGGAAGACATCATAATCAATTAAGTCATGAATGACATAGCTAAGCTTGTCATGAGCACTTAATTGATGACAGACTAAGAGTTGTCGTATGGATTGTATATCTTTACTATTTAATACACATGCTGTTGTATATGTTGAAACTAATTTGACTGGTTACTGTTGCTGCCATAGGCAGCAATAATACCCAGTCAAATTAGTATGAAAATATTCAACACCTTACACGTATAGCTTTCTGGAAATTGATAGTCCATCGATTGAGCGAGCATAAGACGGGTAAAGTGTGGTTGGAACTTAGATAGATGTGGGCGGGGCATATATCAATTTGTTATCCCCAACTGGCGCTGTAAATGAATTATGATTTCTGCTACATTCGTAGATCAATGATTAATTTTCGGTCACTGTGGTAGTTTATTCTTTTGATATGCCTTATTAAAAAAAAATACCGTTCATTAAACATGGTGGTGGTCATTCGCTGAATCTTTACATGCTCTGAGCGGATACTCGCTGGCCGAGGTGTGACGTACACATTGTCTGAATGAAAGGGTTGGTTTAAAGTGTGCATAAATAAGTGCTGTTAAGTTTTCAAAGATAATTTCTTACTCGGCAAATGGATATTTTCTATGAGAAGATTTAACATTTCTTTAGTAAATGTGAGCATTATTTAAAGTGTTTAAGAATGTAGTCCAATAACTCGGCGATTTGTTCTCAGTATTAGTCACTTCAATTGATCCTTGCGTTATTAGACTTCTAATTAATCACTTTACTCCTTAAGTACAAACAGTTATTATGTATACTCACACAACAATGGATTACTCCGCGGTTTCAATCAATTCTATTGTCGCGCATTTGCTGATGTATACACAGGCATATACGCCCTCATTCTTTTTCTTAAGCAAACAGAATTATTGACTAACCGAGTGAAGAATGAGTGAATGAACAAATAGACGGATTTTCAGATGAATAAAGAAATTAGCAACGCGCGCATACGGGCAAACGTGTCTGAACAACTGAATAGATCGCAAAAATCATCAGTAAGACAGAGTTAATGAATGGATGGATGTATTGCCGATAACCAATTGGTATATGGGTCTGTGCCGTTTACAAATGGGTGCACCGATAAACAATTGATACATGGGTCATGCGCCAGTTACAAACAGGTGCGCCGAAAACAAATTGGGATATGGGTCATGCGCAGTTTACAAATGGGCCAATTTGGTTCTTGGACAGCTATATCTATACATGTGAGCTGTTGACAAAATATGTATTAAATTGTGAAATCATACAGACAATTCACCTTTCCAGAGTATCCATCCATCATCTGACCTAGCATGACGTCATAACCAGCTCAGCGCGTGTATGATGTCGTTACAATCATTACGTCATAAAGGGTTCAATATAGACCGTCATCAACTCTCAAACAATCCGACACGTTGTATGAATTGTATGTCTTTGTAATTCTTTGCTATTTAATAAACATGCTGTTGAATATTTTGAAACTAATTTGACTGGGCGTTGAGCTAAATAGTTTCAAAATATTCAACAGCTTACTTGTGTAGCTTTTTTGAAATTAATAGTCATGGTGTTCAGAGATCGATCGATCCCAACACGAGCGAGGTGTGGGTGGAGCTTAGCTAAAGATGGACGGGGCATAGCTAAAACCGGAAAGGTCCATTCAGACTCATTCATGACAGACATTTCCGCTTTAATGATGGCCCGGCATCATTTTGATGCTTACGTCAGCTACCAAGTGACGTGTTTGATTACAAAGTCAGAGACTTTAGTGACAGATTGGATGCATCAATTGCTGTCAAATCTTCCCTTAGTGAACACTGTATGTGCAATGAATGGGTGGTCAATAAAGACAGCTCGTCACATAATACAACACTGATTAACTTTTCTACCAAAGATGATTATGGCTCCTTACTTCTGGTGGTCTTAAGACCATCCGTTTGAAAGAAAAGCTATCAATTGACTAGGAAAGCAGGTGCCCAGTAGTCCCAAGATTGATAGTATTAGGAGAAATGCCGAGGAAGAAGTAACAAATAAATACGCCTGTACAAATCTTGTACAATCATCCACCATAGCGATCTATTCTGCGCGGTCTGTTTACATGACAAAGTCAGATCAGAATGTCTGAAGATAAAACCGTTAAATTGTATACTTCAAGAGCCTAATATTGTGAACCTCAAATACTGACCAATAGATGGGTGAATGGCCTAACCGACCAACCGACCCTCTAAGCGACTGACACATAGAGAGACTGACCAACTGACCAACCGACTGACGGACTCACCAACTGATCGATCAACCGAATGACCGATCAACCAACTGACCGACCAATTGACATCTGACCGACTGGCCTACTGACCGAGTGTCTAACTGACAGACCGACGACTGACTTACGACCAACTGGCAAACTGGATGAACACATGTCTGAATGACCGAAGAATGAGCCAATGAATAAATGAATGAATGAATGCATGAATGAATGAATGAATGAATGAATGAATGAATGAATGAATGAATGAATGAATGCAGGTTTGACTGAAAGAATGCCGTAAGCGATAAACAGTTAACCATGTGTATGTGTTTCTTTTAGCCAATGATACAATGAATGAATGCCATATTACGTTTTAATGAAAGTAACTCAAATGAGTTAAATCTTTGGGACAAATTGTATTCTATAAATGGGAAGCATAGACTCATCTAGAACGGACCTGACAAAGCTAAGGAGTTAGGCTGAGGACAAGACACAGTGGGCAAAGCGAAGAAGGATTGATTGCAGCTGTAGGGTGTTTCTACTAATAGGCCTGCAGAGAACCTCTGAAAAAGCCATTAGTTAGACAGTTTAGTATTCCGAGAGCCTTATGCCCACAACATACCTAAATTTTTCAAAATTCTGTCTGGTTTTTGGAAATGTATGTTGTGGAACTGGAAAGTGGTGCAGTTTTGAGTGACACTTATGAACGTGCAGGTGTGTTTGTTAAATCAAATGCCATTTCCGAACACCAATCGTTTTTCCCAAATATTCATAATCACAACCACACTTAAGAACTACAGAGTGATAGATATTCTCCTTAGGTAATTTACAGTCATTTTTAGTGTTCGGGCATTAAGATTTCCATCTGCTGGCGGAAGTATGTACGACTTGAAACACGTATTAAACAGTGTAGTTTGTTTTCAGTTTGTAATGAATGACTATCTAATGTATATTATCACTACTGTCTTCATCACTTCCTTCACTGTCGTCACTTTCATCACTTTCAACAATGTCACATTTAGCATGGGTGCATTCATTTTTGCAGTCCTCGCTGTCAGTGCAATAGCACATCTGTACAGCCCAGACCTTGGTCACTGCACATACATGAACAATTACACTTAGCCCTTCCTTTGCAAATACACTATACACTGTTAATTATCTCAGACGCCATAGGGCCATCAGACTGGACTAGCACACTATATTCCACTTCCTTCTTCCATTCATACTGCAGGGAGGATTGGAGTTGGTGATTTGCTAAATGGGATTGCATCAAAATGTGTGTTTGCAACATTGATCTCTTACAGTTCTCGATGAACCTGGCTTTACAGGGTGGCAATTCGGCAATACTTGTGTCTTTTTTTGCCATTCTAGCTTGTTCAAGTTTGCATGGTGTTTCTTCTCCTTAACACTCAGATTATACAGTGAAGATACTAAACCCATTGCCGCACATGTTGCAGATGGTACATCTTCACCACCAAGGGTTGCTAGAGCAATGAATTTGTTTGGAATTTTCTTGACAAGATTAAACACTGTGACCTTTTCCTTCATGTACAAGGCTGCAGTCATATCGCAGCCAGTAAGCGCATTAACAGCCGGTAATATATGGCAGCATACTAAAGAAAACTTGATACAGATATCATGGAGAGGGATGTAGCTCTTTTTGTCTTCAGGTTTTGTCACTTGTCTAGTTTTGATCCACAGTTCGGCCACCTTGTTCAGCATTGGAAGGTGGTGAATAGCCAATACCAGGCAATCTACATTTTTGCACTGGATGATGACTCTTCCTTTGACTCCTAAATTGTCATACACCTCATCTGCTTGTGAAATATCAAGCGGGTGTCTGCTTCCTCATGGTTGCATTTCATGTCAAGTGTGTTTTCCAATTTAATAGCACTGCCACACACGCACGCACGCACGCACGCACGCACACACGCAGGCACGCACGCACGCACGCACGCACGCACGCACGCACGCACGCACGCACGCACGCACGCACGCACACACAGAATCGTGTGCGTTTTCCAGGCAACCAGATAAATACGCTTTTAAATATGGGAGTGAAGTAAGCTTCTTTGGCAGCTCCTCTAGCATGTGCCTACCTAGAATTCAATTACCATCACCTTGTTTGAGGTGGCATGCAAAAAGTCCTTCCAGTCTGACATTGGCAGTTCATTTGCTACGTGAAATTCTCTCTTGCAGCTATCCCCACTCGCGGTTTGTCTTCTAAGTCATTCTGCACTTTTTATAGACATGTCATTATATCTATTAAAGACACCAATAATTATGTTGGGAGAAGCTGAGGCTGACAGAAGCTCGTATATTCCTTCGCAACATCTCCAAATGTATTCTGCTTGTCACCACACATAGACCCCATACTTGACAGTGCATCCATAGCAAAAAAGTATGTTCTTTCGAAAAATTTGGCATGGTCTTGCACTTTTTTGTAACTTACTCCAATTTCACACCAAGTTCTAATTTTTGGGTTTTCCGCATCGTTCCATCTTCATGGAACATGGCCTGTGAAACTGCACCAATGGGATGACTGAGGATGTTCTCTATGTTTACATCATTTCTAGACGAGGAAATTCCCAGTGCGTGCCTAACATGTATAAAAACTGTTTCCCTTTTGCACTTTTTTTATCTTTGCCTTTTTGTCCATGTCATCAAATGAAAGAATTTTAGATATCTTTATAGCAGAGTACAAGCTTTTCTCCACTCCAGCTGAAAGCGTTGATTGTACAAATGACTCCATAATTTTTGTCCATTTGCAACAATACCGAGCAAAGACTGTTGCACTTCATTTGATGCAGTACTACCATTTGATATCTTCAACAAGAACTGTGGATGCAAAGCTACATCAAATGGATTTGTCATATTAGTATGGACGTGATCAACTATTGAATTGACATGCTTTTCATCACTCTTGATACATGCAGGTTGAGACTTTCTATTTAGACAACATTTGTGACTGGACATCACGTGAACCACTCTTCGAACAGAAGTCCTTCATGGCTGACGAATATTCTCCTACTGTGTCTTGATAAGCTCCACCTGCCGACTGCAGATTTATGCTGGTTATATCTAAGATTCCTGATTTGCTCTTAGTGTCTTTTATAACTGTTTTCGCTGTGGCCATGTCCCTTGGAATCCGATTAAATCTCCTTGCCATTTTCTTGAGACTGACCTCTCCTTGCTCAAAGATGGATTGAACTGCATTAGGCAGGTTACACATTGACAATATATGCACAGACGCTGATCGAGCATAATTTGAGTAGTTTGACACAAAGAAGTAGGGAATCATAAGCCCTTACTGTTAATGTGATTGGACCAATTCTCCTCTCTACCAGGTCGCATACATTCAAGATGAATCCCAATGGCTCGTACACACGCACTCTAGTACCAAAATGTAACTGATTTGTTTCTTCCATAGACATCAAATAGCTCCATAAGTGGAAGTAGGTATTCTTCAAGGAGATCGTCAAGCTCCTTTATGGCAGTTAGAGGGTTTGCATCATTATCTTTCTTCAAAGAGTTGTGTGTTTTAAGGAATTGCTCCCATACTTTATCTGGAATTTCTTTGGTTTTCTTTTATGCTGATAGCCATTTAAAGAACTCTCCCATTCACACCCGCATTAGAGCCTCATAGACTAGTGTAAGGGCCCTGATACCTCTGTGGTGCTGCTTGCCAAGCAATATCTGGTTGGCTGTGGCTGCCGCATAGACCTCTAAATCAACTAATAAATATCTGAGTGTTATGAATTTCTACAGCAAGTCCTACCATGAGAGGATGTAAGACCTTCCAGTTGGTTGACAATATACACTCTGAAAGGGAAACACAAACTGAACATTTCTCAGTCTTCTTTAAATTCTTTTGCTGCGTCAAAAGACGCATCATCCAGCAACCAACTAAACAAAGATCTTGGCAGATGTTTTCCTGTCTTTGCACCACATATGTCACTTGGACTAGGATATACATTAGTGTAAAAAACCATTGCCATCATGTTATCTCGAAGAAGCCCGGAAGCTGTATGTAGTACAAAATATTCCGCATTGGTATCACGTTCACTACTGAGGCTCATCTGTACATGTGATTGTCTCTGCCCTTTCTTGATTTCTTTTGCTGCTTTTATAGCATGGTGAAATTTGATATCACTACTCAAAATGATGTTTGATTGTGCTTGCCCAAGTTGTGATAACACATCAATGCGATCTCCATAATGTTTTAAGAGACGTTTTTGTATGTTAGCCGAGTTGTAGTTTTCGTCCTTTTAAGGTATGAATGAAACAAACCTTTTTACCAATACAGATAAATCGAGAGACTTTTTATTCACCATTATATCATCATCGATTTCATCAACTAGTTTGTTAAAAACCTCGTCAAAAATTGATACTCTATGATTTGATGTTGTGCTTTTAAATATGCACGTGTATGTCACATAACAAGTATAGCTCGCGGGGTAGTGTCGGGCCGTTCCGGTGTATGATGTCGACTCGCCGTGCCACAAGTGCACGACGAATGATGACGCTGGTTAGCTTCTGGTCTCGGGGTGACGGATCCTGTACGATACTGCCCTATGGGTAACAAAGACCGGCTCCTAAGGCCGATGGAACTCAATCGTTCTGGTGGGGCCATGCGACCATCGTCGCGAACATTAAACACAAGGGTCTCATCCCAAGAGTTTGTGTCACCAGTATGCCTGTCCACAGCAATTTCGTGATCTATGGACTTATAAGATTTGATTTGGTGACATAATTAAAATAAGTCTATACAATAATTTTACCTAAACAGACTGTCAGGTATGCTAGATAAAAAAAATGATGAGCATACGAAAATACAAGACATAGAGACAGCCGGATGAACTTTTAAACGTGGGCCTCCCGGAGATACCACACAGACTCGTAGGTCCGCAGAGGTATCCCCGCAAGGGAGGCTCCCGTACACAAGACTTAACCAATTAACTTAATATAAGCTATTATACCTCTAAGCTGAAAGGAAAGAAAATTATCTTTGTAGTGACGAAAAACCATGTGCCTCACGCGGGCACTACTCTTAGTGCTAGTTTGGGTGAGAAGTATTATCCTCGGGTGGACCGTCGTCACTGAATCATTTGCAAGAGGCAAGTGCCATGCGCAGGCCTCCGTCACGGGAAAATGTCGCCACTGCTTAAAGGGGGAGAAGTGTAGTAGGCAGAAATGGGCCCACTCTAATATTTAACCAAAATGCTGAAAAGAAAAGACCATACCTAATGAGATTATGATTATACGGTTGCGTGCTGTTTTATGTGAAGACGGGATGAATGATTCCCGAAGGATTCCCACGTCACCGTCTTATGTAATTCTTAGTATGCTGAATTAGTAGTTGCCGCTTTATTTATGCGGGCCTTCTTCTATGCTTAGCTATCTTTTAGTTTTTAGAGAGAAGAACTATTTTAGGCCGCAAATGGCGGGTGTCTACCTAGCTGTTAGATACAGCTGTCATTGAGAACAGATGCCCTAGGACATCAATACTGAAGACAGCGCTCATACATGTTACTTAGTAAGAAATCCGAACTGGATAAGAATCCAGACATCTCGCTCCGTAACCACATAAAACGTTACAAGACACTGGTTACTTTTTACAAAAGCAATTTTAGGCAACTGATCTGTCGTTATGGTGGGGGTAAGAGAGACGAATACCCACCGTAAATGTCCTTCCCGTGAGGGTGTGATCAGATCTGAATATCATGCCCAGACATTCTTATGGAATTCGGTACAGGTGCGCATCTCGCCCGTCACCAGGTCCTATGGAACTAACCGTTTAACCTGTCATTAGGTTTAAATACAAGTTGCTCAGCTTTGCACTGCAGTGCGGGAGGATTGTTCAGCAGATAAAAGAAAATAATAATTGAGATATGTTTTTGCAGTGCTTTCCTACATTGGCAATGGTGACTAACTACTAAGTATCCGAGGATACAGATGGAATGCATGTGATACCACACCTTGGCCATCACCACGCAGAAACACCAACAGTTTGCCAGGGTCGGATCAGCCCATTGTGCAGTTAGGGACATCCAAACAATTAAGAAGCCACAAGGCTTAGTGGAACATGAAGATAGACCATATCTTAGAGATATGAGGCCCTTTGGGTATTGTGGCCACTCATACACAATCTTGCTGGAGTGCGGGGCTAAATTATTGCAACTACCGGGAGAGAGGCTACAGATTTCCTAATGAAGAAATTGTCTCTAATCATATTAAACCTATCCTATCGAGCTAAATAGAAAAGGTTTTAGTCAGTAGCATGCCGGGTTAAACAGAATTATAGCACGGACAGCGACCTCAGTGAAAAATTGTTGGTGGTGGGAAAAAGTGCTGCATATACACTGTATATGTATCGCTGCATAGTGTTTCCTACGTGCACTACAGTCCTATATTTTCTACAATTAAACCAAAAATATGAACTGATGGCCACTGGCCATATAAAAACTAACCAGGACAATTAATACAGTGTGAAATGATCAGAATTATATATCTTTAGTACAGGTTAAGGAATCTATTACGGTGTGGTTAGTGAAAACACCTTACAGAAAATGAGAACAACTATAAACATATACAGAAATTATAACTAGCGGTCCTAAGAATGTTATGGTACCTTTTCGTCATCGGGACCGTTTATACGGGTACGATGTAATTATGAAAATACATTTAATGGAATAATTAAAATGTTAAGTATAGTTACTTAAATAATCGGTAGCCATTCCTAAGTCTGGGCTATCGTGTTACTGAAATTGATACGTCACTCTAAGTTGATGTATTCTCAGGAAGCTGGAAAGTTCCCACAGGCTCGTTCCTGCAAACAGGATTCCTGCAAGCAGCTCATGATGGGAGCGGATCGAACTCAGGGCTGTAATCACAATATAGAATATCTATCGAGTAGTCAGCAAGAGATACAATAACATTGCTGCTGTGAAGAAAGTTCCCGTACACCGATGGTACGGATGGAAGTTGACAACAACCCGATCACAAGCGGGGGTTGTTAGATGCGGATGAAGATACAAAACTAAGCTTAACGGTGCGGGGTACGTCAGCACGCTCTGAAGACGTACAGGGCAAAGTTTACTTGCTGCAGTCGAAAAGTTTAGATGAACCTGCACGACATCAGTGCGGGGACGGTTATATAACAACTTTTTGGCGCGGCTGGCAGATCCGGTGAGTCATCCACCAAGGAGCATCGCTGCCTCTACATATGTAGAATCACATTTTCAAGCCGTAAAGGCCTCACTGCAAGTTCGTGTTCCGAAGTAGCTCTTGATATATTCGTGAACAATAACTAAAAAGTTCCAAAATTCTCCCGCAAGTAACGGGAGTTACAAAATTGATTTAGTGCGGTGGGTTGGATTACTGCTAGCTATGGGAGACAAACCGACAGAAAGCGAAGTGATCTGCGTATTGCTGGTCGAGATGATAGTAGCTGGTACAGGTCCAACCTATTCAGCCCCTGGCTGAGGATACTCTCGAACTCTGGATCTTGTCTCCTTTTATACTACTCGTGACGTCACCGGCGCAGGCTCCAACCAATCATCGGTCGAGCAACAGCCAATCAGCGCGTAGCTAATAATAACGCAGTCGAATGTTCTAGAACATTCTAGAAGTTCTGTGTCCACGTGGTTATGACGTCACAGCAATATTTTGAAGATAATCAAAAGGGTTTTCCGTGGACAACCCAGCCATTTCTTAACCGATTTTGAAATGGTTTACAGATTTGGAAAGCCCGTCGAATTTTGGTCTTGATTAATGCCAGATTCGGCGGGAACAGGTAATTAAAAAGGATTACATGGTACCACCTCAGTACACAATCCCATCTTGGTCGTAGACTACGTGCTATGTAAAAAATAGCATCCAAGCATGCGCATGCGCACCAAGCATTTTAACGAACTTGGTCGTTTTTATAACGCGATCTCTCTCATGGGCCCATATACGCCTATGGCTCTACCCAGGGGGCCGTGTTCAGGGAACGAATCCAAGACGGGCGGCGCATACCCAGCTTGGCTGGCATGGCCAGTACATGCCTGGTCGATCCGAACTATACCACCCCCTCCTAGTTTGACATCCGTGGCAAACGATCGCGCATTGCGGATCGATGCACAGACGTACACTAGGTGGGAATTATAGACTTCCTGGGTAGGCACGTGGCCGGAGAGGAGTAGTGACGCAATAGATGCGTATTCAAGAGGCAGTGCACATAGAGGTGTCAAATAGGAGAGGGAATGCATACTTTTTCTCAAGCTCCAACGTACCACAATTTAGGACATATATAATATAAAATATATTTATATCAAATATATGATTTCCACATAACATACCCTTATGGGGTTTCTAAAATATAACGTCCGAATTACTTGCGCACCCCGGGTAAATAAAGGGGTATGCAACACATCTCTTTGATTAAAAATATATTTGCGGCCCATTGTAGTGGGTCCGCAATGGGCAGTTCTCGCTGACCCCATAGGCGTCCTGACATCTAAGACAGGAAGAAAAATAATAAGAAAAATAGAACATAATAATAATAATAATAATAACACAAAAGTTAGTTTATCAGGAAGCCCCAGCATAGCTGAGACTGCATGACGGGATTATGACATTATTGCACTGCATGATGTTGTATTCTTTACATCGAACACGACGTTCTTACAACACCAGAGTCCACAGTGCTCATTTTGTGTGGGACACAGCTGGGCACTGAAATGCGCAGCTGTGTCGGATAACCATAGTCATCCTAGGGACAGGATTCAATTGATCTAACATATATAATAAAAAGAAAAGTATTTAAAAAATAAATTAATAATTAATACTCTTCCATGAATCGCTCCACTGATGTTCTGCTGTATCGCAAATGATCACACCTCTGCTGCGAAATTTCCCCACTGAGTCTGGGTCCCGCGACTGATGGTGGTTGGTCGTGGTAGATGCACTATCAATGTTGAGATGCGTTCATTATCACTGGCACTGTCGGAAATGTCTGAAGTGATGGTGGCTGAAATATGAGCGTCTATAATGTCTCTCACTGTCACTGTGTATGCTAAAATATTTGTCCGTAAGGCAGCGGTGGTGCTAGCGGTTGTCAAGGCGGTAGATGCTGTTGTCGTTGTGATCGTCATGGTGATGGCGGTGAGATGAATCGTAGGCTGAGGCAATGATGCGGGAGCGGATACGGCAGGAGATAACATCTTCAGAGACATAGCATATTTCAACAGACGATTTGCGGTAACAATCGGCACGGGCTGAATGTCCTGCATGTGAGCAATACGTCTCTTTCCCGCGTATGGTCGTACCGGTGTTGTTCCCTTCCTGATGGCTGGATCAGAAAGGCTAGGAGGCAGATGCTGGATAACACGAGTTGGAGTAATGCTAATCGACGCAGGCTGCAACAGTCCTGGTCCCTCGTCTATGGTCAGGTCCGGAGGAGATGGTGACTGCAGGTAACTTGGAATTTCCATTCCCACAGGGGTCGTGATGACTATCGATGTTGGCTGACTGGCTGAAATTGCTTCAGACACTACGGGTGCGGGTGTAGTGGCTGTAGTTTGATTGCTGATTACTGATGCGGGTGCTGCCAGACTGGATTTTGCAGAGGAATTACACTTCTTGCTCTGCTTCAGGACTGGTGTAGAGGTGGTGACTGGTAGTGGCATAGCACTCCCCGACTTAGCTGCGGGTAGGATTCCACGTCTTGCTGCCGGTATGTTGCTCATGGTAGCCACTGGAGGACGACGACTAACGGGATATCTACAGGTAGTATTTTTTGTGCGGGCCATCTTCTCGGGCGGGAGAACTTTGACTGGAAACCGAGATTCGAAACGTGTGGCTAAAATGGCACAAGCCTCGTTTTCTTCCCCGGGAACTAATGTCACTTCTAACACACGGTGATGATGACGGAGTGCATGGGTCACTTCGTAGCGAGTAGCCATATAGAGATACTGACACGTCACGCAGAAGGCTGTCTGGAGGAGATGATCCTTGTTAACATGAAGTGTGCAATCAGATTTTCTTGTAAAAGTTCTGGTACAGGGTTCTCTGCTAGGTTATAACAAGCTGCATGGGAATCGTTTTGAAACTGGTACCGATTCTTCTTCAGACGAATCCGACAATGCTAAGTCTTCGAGGAGGGACATCTCGTTCCCGTATGATAGGTGGCTGCGGGAACCTTATTCAAAACCTACTGCCCTATCTCTTTATTTTGTTAACTTTCCAGGCCAGGTATAATAATGAACTAATAATAAAAACAGCAGAATTTAGTATTCGACACGAAAGAAGCCTAATGCTATCTGTTCTTCCCTGGTGTCGAGTTTTGATGGGAAGACGAAGTTTCAGATCGCGCTTCCTCCTTTTATACTATGTGGTGACGTCATAGGTGGCGGATGACCACACCTGGAAGTTTTAACAGGTGATTCGGTCAGCCCTATATGGAAAGTTTCTTTTTGCCACTCTAGACATCAAGGAATTAATTCTTCCCATATAAAGGGAGCATTTTTAATTATAGGAGGAATGGCTCGTTAACTTTGTCTTAATTTAGCACATTTAACAGCCTCTGATCAACATAAAACGAGGTACTACTTTTTCTTTGAGGAGCCTCATATTTTAATTAGCGTGAGGCGGTTTTTCAGATTGGATGCTTAAAAACTTGCCTGTTTTAATTTTAGGCTGGAGCGCTCGATGGGGTGTGTGGGAGCCTGGTGACGTCAGCAGTAATTAAACCGACTCTTCCTCACCACTCCTCCATCACGCTGTGGTAGTGGCGTATTTGCGCGGCTTTTGTGTTTAAAGCGTTTGATCCAATTTACTGGAAATAGCAGTAAATGTCACGTGGCTCCTAAAAGCACGTGGTTGATCGGAAGCATATGTGCTGTTTATGGCGATCGCCAAAATACTGTTGCTGAGGTGTAGTCTGTTGTAGATGTGAGATATGGAAATATATATAAGTTATATCATGAATCTTTATAATATAATGTTATTTGCGCAAGTTCTTAAACACGCGTCTTGATATATGTCTGTAATAGGTAGTTCTCAGTCCGTGTTGATTATGGACTGGAACGCAGGGAAGAGAATTTTTGAAATTCTCCTTGTAATTATACTGTTAGATTTTTGATGCCGCTTTACCGGCCCGTGTGCTAATGATTTGTAGCACAGTAGAGCAGTTGTGTTCTTAATCAAAAATATAACGGTAAAGTTGCAAGTAATTTGATGTGTGGTTTAAACTGTGGTTTAAACAGATCTATTCAGGTGGTAGATCAATGTTACTGATCCCGACAAGATAGCTGTGTTTTCCGAGTGGGAGGGCTGCCAACCATTCTCCTCAATGGGTACAACTAGCTCCGTCCCAGCCTAGACAAGTCACATTAATACCACTTAATAATGGGTAAATTACAGTACAACTCGGAGGTTGGTGCCACAGTATTACAATTTACAATGCCGTCGTTTGGAGATTGTGAATACAGTCAACCTGAGTGTCTATGTTACGCTCTGATACGCGTGGCTGGTTATCTGTGGATGATACTTGCGCTGTGGTGAAGGTGACGTTTTTATGGCTACCAGATGTGGGAATGGGGGGGGGGGGGAGAGGCGGCGTGATGTAAACTTTATCGAACCTTGAGGGTATTTCACTCTGTAATGGCCGAGCCCGTGGGCGGGACAGAGTTACTTTAGAGTGCAGATGATCTGTCGGATGCTGTCGTAACTTTGATCAATCCATTATCGAATTCAACTTTTCGGTAGCAAAATCCTACTCGTGACTGACAACAATACGGGCATCTTGCTCTCTTAAAAATATTGACTGTTATTACGTGTAGATGAAGTATGTAGATTGTGGTTGTTTCTGTATGGCGTCGGGGAAAATGGAGTGGGAGGAACGTCGGATAAACGTCCTCCCGTGATGTGTACTGTAGATGGCTGTAGTGCACTCCTTATATCCATATGATCAGTTCTCCCATAACTAGATCAGAAGGTGTGTGCGGGAGATTTGTTGGCTGTCGTTTGTTGATGATAATGCTGTTGTCGGGATGCCTGGGCTGCTGTATGATGCCATGTTATAAGCAAAGTGGGCGCATTCCAGTTTTCAATGCTGGTGAACGCCAAGTCTGTTGTTATTGCGGGAGGTGGAGGTTTGCAGGAGATATTATTTCTCCCACAGCTTTTGCAGATGGGACTGTTGCGGGAATCTTTATGTCTCTATCGGGAATTAATTAATACGTGCTGCTAAATGATGTTGTTTGCCAATGTTGAATGGCTCTGTTATGCTGAGTATAACCGAGTAGGTATGCGATGTACGCGCAATGACGAATTGACACATCCAGTCTTGAGAGCAGGTGTGCACTGTATGTGATGACGTTCTGTCTGTGGTGTGATGTCCTGACTACTCACGGAGGAGTATGGTAGGCCGAATGGATGGGGTGGCCTTTTGACAGGGGGATGTTGTCATCTCCCATTACACGACGGTTGGTGTCCTGTCATAGTTTTTAGACACCGGGAAAATTTGAGCCGAGAGTCTGCCGAACAGGCTGCGTCCCTGCCCACCACAGTGGGTAATGTTGGGTGGTGCGGTGCGGGATGCGACCTCCTCTGTTGCAGCAGTCTCTCTCATATCTGAAGATTGACGGTCAACAGACGATGAGTGAAGTGTGAAATGGACTGGGCCAGTGATGTTCGAACTTGGTGTACAGATGAGGGGCGCCAGTTGGATTTGGGGTGGTTGTGCGGTTATGGTTAAGGTTTCCGCTTGAGTGGGAATTGGTCCGGCGATTTTGGGGTGGTGGTCTGGTACACCTCGTTGTATGGTTTTGCGGTTCTAGACATGCTAAGGCTTCATCTAGCCTCTTCACTTCCATGCTATTCATCATATGTTCCACCCCACGGGAAGCATGGCTTGGGTTAGCCTCAGCCTCCGCTTGTGGCAACTCTATGATGGGGGGCATAGCATGAAGTGGGTGGGGACGGGAAGAGATCGATGGAACAGCTTTTCCATCCAGTCCTTTGGACAAAACAAAGACAAAGTTCTTCAGATACGACTTCCCAGACCGTGTAGACCCGTGCTGAGGAGGGAGAGGGTGAGTATATATCTCGTCATCGTCGTCATCGTTAGCTGCTTGTTCAGATGCATTCTGGGTTGGTGGAAGTGGGGCCCAACTAGCACCGCGGTGCTCTGTGCTAAGCATGGGAATACTAGTTTACATAGAAATATCTGTCTGAGTACCAGTGTCACGAGAAATGCCATGTCCAAGCTCTGGTGCTGGGTCGTCCCGGACACATGGTTTAAGTCGATCTAAGTGGTTGACTGAGGTCAGGCCATCCGAAGAACGGATACGGTAGGTCACGTCCTACGTCTTACCTACTACCACATAGGGGCCTTTCCACTGGTAACTCAGTTTACTCGGCACATTTGCAGACCATCGTGAATCATGTACCCAAACCATCCTTCCTGCTTTATACGGATCTCCATGCACCCTCCGGTCGTGCCATGTCTTTTGCCGCCGGTGCACAGTGGATAATGTTTCTCTCACTAATGCATGGGCCTGTTCTATCCTCTGCCGCATGAGTTCAACATAGAGATGGTGAATTTTTCTCTCCTGGTATCCGAGGCATGGCCAGATCCATGGGTAAGGCTAATTCATGGGCTAACATTAACCGAGCAGGGGTATAACCCATGCTGGAATGTACTGAGGTGCGGTAAGCCATGAGTACATACGGGAGCCATAGGTCCCAATCTCTACAATCAAGGCGTGTTTCCTTTGTAAGCATCTCCACGAGAGTTCTATTGAATCTCTCTACCATCCCGTCACTCCGGGGGTGGAATGGGGTCATCCTTGTTTTGACAATATGGAACAATTTGCAGAGCTCTGATATGAGCCGGCTCTCAAAATTACTTCCTTGATTAGAGTGCAACTCATAAGGCATACCAAACCGGCAGAACACATTGCTTGCCAAGACCTCCACTATGGTGGATGCCTCTTGGTCCGGCAAAGCAAATGCTTCTACCCACTTCGTAAAGTAGTCTTGTAATACGAGGATGTATTTCTTTCCGTCATCCATCATATTCAAGGGTCTGAGCACGTCGATAGCCACTCGCTCCCACGGTGCACCAACAATCTTAATTTGAGATGGTGCGATATGGCGTTGGCCAACAGCACGTTTTTGGCATGGGATACATTTGGCAACCCATGCCGTGACACTATCGTGAATCCCGATCCAGTGGAATCTCAATATGATATGGACAACAGTCCTTTCCATGGCCAGATGCCAGGCGTTATCATGCAGTTGTTTTAATATAAGATTACGATAACTTTCCAAGCCTACCAGACGGTCATTAATATACAGAACATTATTTATTAATCACATTCTTCGAACCGTTGGTAATAATATTTTGCCATGGTGGAAAGTGGTGATACTGATTCCTTGGGAGGACGTACCCCCTCCTGGATCCACACGTATATATTTCGTGTCTGTACGTCTGTTGTTTGATGGTGTGCGATTTTCTCTGGATTCCACTCTGCGCATCTCAATTCGGGGAACTCCAGAGATGGCTGTGTTGACTTTGTCACGGTGGCAGCCTCTTCGTGTTCGGCCTCCGTGCCAATTCTACTGGGGGCATCGGCATTCCCATGCAATATGCCGGGATGGTGAACAACATTGAAGCTATAGACCTGCAGGGATTCCTGCCATCTCGCTACCTGGCCTTCCGGATTTTACAGGCTCCTGAGCCATCGTAGTGAGGCATGGTCTGTACGGTGTGTAAATGGGCACCCGTACAGAAAGTATTTATAGTACTTGACGAAGTATACCACCGCTGGCAGTTCTCGTTTGGTAGTTGTGTATCTTCTCTCCATTTTATTCAGAGTACACAAACCATAACCCAAAACCTGCTCCGTTCCATCTTCTGTGACCTGAGATAGAACCGCACCTATAGCGCAAACTGACGTGTCAGTGTCTAAGATGAAATCGAGGTTTGGATTAGGATGTGCAAGAATCGGGGCGGTCATCAAGAGTTCCTTCAATGCCCTGAAGGAACCTTCACACTCACTCATCCAATCAAATGGTTGATCTTTTTCGGTGATTTTGTAGAGAGGTGACAGAATCTCGCTAAAATGTCGGATGTAATGGCGATAGTACTGGCATAAGCCAAGAAAACTCCGTGTCTCTGTAACTGGAGAGGGCCTTGGCCACTCTGCTACTGGCTTAGTTTTTGACGGCTGAGTAGCCACTCCATCACCGGATATGATGTGTCCCAAGAACCCAATGTTCTGTCTAAAGAGAAGACATTTCTTGGGTTTGAGTTTCAAGTTGGCCGTGCGGAAACGTGAACGCACGGTGTCCAAATTGATAAGGGTATGCTCAAACGTGGGTCCGAAGACGATTACGTCATCGATGTAACAGATACAGATTTCGCATTGCAGGGTGGTTAATACCTGCTCAATGAGTCATTCAAAAGTTCCGGGAGCGTTGCACAACCCATAGGGCATCTTGCGGAATTGGAAAAGACGATCCCTACAAACGAATGCGGTCTTTTCCATGTCAGCTTCATCCATGGCTACTTACCAGTAACCGCTAGCTAAGTCAAGGGTACAAAACCACTTGGCTCCAGACAAGGAATCAAGACCTGATTTATCCGAGGTAACGGATAAGCATCCTTGATGCTAACATCATTAAGGCAGTGGTAGTCTATACAAAACGCACGGTTCCGTCTTTTTTGCCCGCTAGTACTATTGGGCTAGCCCATGGAGATGCTGAGGGTTCAATAATACCAGTCCACAACATGTCGTTCACTTGTTGGTGTGCTTCTGCTTCCTTATGAATGGGAAGATATCGTACCAGTTGACGTATGGGCCGATTATTGACTGTGTCGATGGAGTGTCATACGAGATGAGTCTCTCCGAGATCCATGTCTCCGGAGGAAAAACTATCGCGATATTTGTGCAGTAATTTCCGAATTTCATATTTCTGTGATTGCTGTAATCCAACTGTGGCAACTGTTTTCCTTATTATTAGTGTCTACTATCTGTGATTGCTGTAATCCAACTGTGGCAACTGTTTTCCTTATTAGTAGTGTCTACTATCATATGAGGACTTGCGCATTGTGAGGCGATCATGTAATTAGGATTGGGTTCGAGCATGGTGATGTGTGTGTTGCTTCCTAACTGGGGTGTGGTGGCCATAAGATTTGTTCTTGTCCCGGCTCAACTATGGGTGTACTTGATAATATTACAGCACACGTGTCATATAATGACGATGCCGGTCCAGGAGGTATTCGTCGGCCGTGTATGTCGAGTTCCTGTTGTTTGCAATGTATGATGGCTTCGCTGGCACTGAGGAAATCAGAGCCAAAGAGGGCATCGTTATGAAAAGAGGCGATGACAACTCGCTGTATGAATTGCATCTCCTCTATTTGGATGACTAAATTGACTACACCAGCTACGGGCACATCAGCTCCCGTAGCCATCTGTAGGTAAATGTTTGTAGGTTTAAGGGGAGGCTTCTTATGAGGCTGGATGCACTAATAAACGCTTGTTAAATACCATGATTGAAGCGCCAGTATCGATGGTGGCAGTGGTGGAACGCCACTAAACAGACAGGCAGATTTGTATATTACTTTGCGGTGTACCTGTGGAAGAGTTTCCAATGACGCCATCTGCGACAATGGTGTCGGAGCGGAATCACTCTGTATGTAATCTGACTGTTTCCGAATAGCTTCTTTTAATGTGGTTGATGGCTGAGTGAGGAAGGGGCCAGTCCGTCGTCGCCGCAGCTGTGAGGGCTGCGGTGAAGGCGGGGCTGGGGGTAGCAATGATGATGGAGATGTTGCTGTTTCATGGTATGCTGTATTAGTGTAGACAGCAGTGCATACAGGATGATGGATAAGCTCCACCTGCACAAGCCATTTCTTACAATGCTTCATTGGATGTTTTGGTGAAGCACAGAAGAAACAGTGCTGCTGCCAGGGATGTGTTTTTCCCCATCTACGTCGGCGCTTGTGGATCCATGAGGCGGAGTGAACCACTTCTCTTGAGTCACTGCTGTCTGTGGATGCGGGAGATGATGTTGGGTGGGGCGGTGTTTTGCATACCACCAAGGGACACTGAGAATTCAGTGTCTTGGTGGCGGGACATGGTGCTCGCAAAAACGTTGTTTCATCGGAGGTGCTACAACCTACAACTGCCGTTTTACACAGGAAAGAAGGCTTGTTATGTGCGAAGAAAGAGGGGGATGGCGATGCTGCAGATGTGGGAGGCATCGTAGGCATCGACATATGTGAAGCCATGCGTTTTGGTGTAGGTGTAAAAGCTGAATTTGGTGGATAATTGTTGGCCACCGAACGTTGTTGTATGAAGGCCGCAGTTGAGCTGGGAAGTGGATATGAGGTGGCTCTGTGTTCAGTGCCCTTAAGAGTTTGATGGCTTCTCCAGTTGCAGTGTTCTGCGGTCAGGGGCAGGCATTGTAGGAGGTCGGTTAGGACACCAATCCCTCCAATGGATTGGCTGACCACATCCATAACAGGTGTTTGGTGACGGTGCGGTGCTGGTGGCGTTCCTTGTCCTAAAGTGGGTGGTGGCGAGGTTTGTGCTGAGTGTTGTGACCAAATTGGTTATTGCTTATTGATCTCATCTATGCGTGCTTTCATGTTGCCATTGTTATTGTTGCACTGGTTCCCATGCCCGGGGGCCCCGTTATAGCTTCCTCTATGGGCACGCCCCCTTTCTCCAGGCGCTTGATTCTGATTGGAATTTTGTACAGCCGGTTGTGGTGATGTTTGTGCGGTTGGTGTTGATGATTTGGGGGAACACTGGTGGGCGTGGCGACAACTGCACCCTCTATCTCGTTGATATGGTGGAGTTGGCGTCGGCTACTCTTTTCCCTCTCCAGAAAGTTTTCGATATGGACCGCGGTTGCCGTTAATTGGGCCAAGAAATAACTTTTCTTTCATGGCGGGTTCACTGCTCAATGCATGGATGAAAGTGTCAAGATGCAGATGGATTATGCCTTCTGTGTTTGTGCTTGGATATGCGCGGGTGACTAGCCTTCTTATTCCGCTATCTAATTCTGGCTCCGTCAATGCTCATTCCATTTGGGTGTAGGTGGGTGTGTAGTCAGTCCCGAGATCCGCAAGAACATGAAGGGCTTTTCCGGAAAGCTTTGCAGCGAGACATTCATCCATTTGCTGATCGTTCCAGTGGTTAGTCCGACTTATTATCTCGAACTGGATTTTGTAATTGGTCCAGTCATTTCCCCCACTAAATTCGGGATGGAGAATGACTCAGCCAAGACCACGGGAAGAATGAAGTGGTTGAGATCCAGGTGGTGGTGGTATCTGCGAGACTGATGAGTTTTCTGCTGCTGGTCGTTGTGCAGGTGGTGGTGGTGGTGGTGGTGTTTCCCGTTGATGCCGATGCCGAGGAGCAAGAACATGCGTACTCCAATTTAATGAATCCTGCCCTGTTGTAGAACCATAGACCGGCATGGGTCTATGGTAGGGAGGTGGAATATTATGAGGATTATGCGTTCTTCCCGAGGTGAGGACTGATATTCCTCATATGGCGGTGGTGCAGTCAGCTGATGGTTGTGATGTGTAGTATGACTGATGTACCGGCGAAAAGGGGGTGCCGATTCCTTCCGATGATGCTGCGGTTTTCCCCTTGAGTATAGCATTGCGCTAGAAGGGGGTGGGGGGGGGGGCGGGTGGGGTCGGTGCGGGAGGTTGACTGTAATAAGGATTGTCACCTGGCCATATGGTCTCCGTAGATGACACGGGTGAATGATAGTAGTCTGAAGGATTATGTATATGCCCGTAATCGGTCTTTTGTCGTGATCGTCCACGATTCGGCCCTGATGGAGGTGGCCTGTAGCAGATGTCTGATATAGTTCTAAACTCTGTTCCCGCCTGTGAGGCATCCCGAAAGGTGCCGTCACTGACAGGCGAAACCAGGTTATATTGCAGTGTTCTAGATACCGCATCTGAATTTCTGGCATAGTCGGTGAGCATGTCAGCTATGAATCCATCGTATGACACTGCCTCCTGATCGAGGGAGTCGTCGCTAAATGCAGATGGTATAGAACTAAGCTCACTATACAGTGTGGGCATGAGTTCACTGAGTGTTAATAATGATGTTCTTTGGGCCCCAGATCGGGCACCACTTGTAGCTCACGGGGTAGTGTTGGGCCGTTCCGGTGCATGATCTCGACTCGCCGTGCCGCAAGTGCACGAAGAATGATGACGCTGGTTATCTTCCAGTCTCGGGGTGACGAACCATGTACCATACTGCCCTATGGGTAACAAAGACCGGCTCCTAAGGCCGGTGGAACTCAATTGTTCCAGTGGGGCCGTGCGACCATCATCGCGAACATAAAACACAATGGTCTCATCCCAAGAGTTTGTGTCACCAGTATGCCTGTCCATAGCAATTTCTTGATCTATGGACTTACAAGATTTGATTTGGTGACCTAATTAAACTAAGTCTATACAATAATTTTACCTAAACAGACTGTCAAGTATGCTAGATAAAAAAAATGATGAGCATACGAAAATACAGCGGGAAGAACCTTTAAATGTGGGGCTCCCGAAGATACTACACAGACTCGTAGGTCCGCAGAGGTATCCCCGCAAGGGAGGCTCCCGTACATGAGACTTAACTAATTAACTTAGTATAAGCTATTATACCTCTAAGCTGAAAGGAAAGAAAATTATCTTTGTAGTGACAAAAAATCATGTGCCTCACGCGGGCACTACTCCTAGTGCTAGTTTGGGTGGGAAGTATTATCCTCGCATGGACCGTCATTGCTGAATCCTTGCGAGAGGCAAGTGCCTCGTGCGGGCCTCCGTCATGGGAAAATATCGCCACTGTCTACCTAGCTGTTAGATACGGCTGTCATTGAGAACGGATGCCCTAAGACATCAATATTGAAGACAGCGCTCAAACATTTTACTTAGTAAGATCTCCGAACTGGATAAGAATCCAGACATCTCGCTCCACATAAAACGTTACAAGACACCGTTTACTTTTTTTTTACAAAAGCATTTTTAGGCAAATGATCTGTCGTTATGGTGGGGGTGAGAGAGACGAATACCCACCGTAAATGCCCTTCCCGTGAGGGCATGGCAAATCTGAATAGCATGCCCAGACATTCTTATGGAATTCGGTGGGGATGCACATCTCGCCCGTCACCAGGTCCTATGGAACTAACCGTTTAACCTTTCATTAGGTTTAAATACAAGTTGCCCAGCTTTGCACTGCGGTGTGGGAGGATTGTTCAACAGATAAAAGAAAATAATAATTAAGATATGTTTTCGCAGTACTTTCCTGCATTAGCAATGGTGACTAACTACTAAGTATCCGAGGATACAGAGGGAATGTATGTGATACCACACCTTGGCCATCACCGCTCGGAAACCCCAACAGTTTCCCAGGGTCGAATCAGCCCATGGTGCGGTTAGGGACATCCAAACAATTAAGAAGCCACAAGGCTTAGTGAAACATGAAGAGAGACCATATCTTAGAGATATGAGGCCCTTTGGGTATTTTGGCCACTCGTACACAATCTTGCCGGAGTGTGGGTCTAAATTATCGCAACTACCGGGAGAGAGGCGACACTACAGATTTCCTAACGAAGAAATTGTCTCTAATCATATTAAACCTATCCTATCGAGCTAAATAGAAAAGGTTTTAGTCGGTAGCATACCGGGCTAAACAGAGTTATAGCACGGACAGCGACCTCAGTGAAAAATTGTTGATGGCGGGAAAAAGTGCTGCATATATAAGTGTCGCTGTATAGTGTTTCCTACGTGCACTGCAGTTCTATATTTTCTACAATTAAACAAAACATATGAACTGATGGCCACTGGCCATATATAAACTAAACAGAACAATTAATACTGTGTGAAATGATCAGAATTATATATCTTTAGTACAGGTTAAGGAACCTATTACGGTGCGGTTAGTGAAAACATCTTACAGAAAATGAGAATAACTATGAACATATACGGAAATTATAACTAGCGGTTCTAAGACAGTTACAGTACCGTTTAGTCATCGGGACCGTTTATACGGGTACGATGTAATTAGGAAAAATACATTTAATGGAATAATTAAAATGTTAAGTTAGTAACTTGAATAATCGGTAGCCATTCTTAAGTCTGGGCTATCGTGTTACTGAAATTGATACGTCACTCTTAGGTTGACATGAGTTAATGCATTCTAAGGAAGCTGGAAAGTTCCCGCAGGCTGGTTCCCCCAAACAGGATACCCGCAAGCAGCTCATGACGGGAGTGAATCGAACTCAGGGCTGTAATCACAATATAGAATGTCTAACGAGTAGTCAGCAAGAGATACAATAACATTGCTGCTGTGAAGAAAGTTCCCATGCACCGATGGTACGGATGGAAGTTGTCAACAACCCGATCACAAGCGGGGGTTGTTAGATGCAGATGAAGATATAAAACTAAGCTTAATGGTGTGGGGTACGTTAGCCAGCTCTGCAGACGTACCTGGCAAAGTTTACTTGCTGCGGTCGAAAAGTTTAGATGAACCTGCACGACATCAGTGCGGGGACGGTTAAATGACCACTTTTTGGCATGGCCGGCAGATCCGGCGAGTCATCCACCAAAGAACATCGCTGCCTCTACATCTGTAGAATCACATTTTCAGGCCGGAAAGGACTCACCACAAGTTCGTATTCCGAAGTAGCTCTTGATATATTCGTGAACAATAACTAAAAAGTTCCAAAATTCTCCCGCAAGTAACGGGAGTTACAAAATTGATTTAGTGCGGTGGGTTGGATTGCTGCTAGCTACGGGAGACAAACCGACAGAAAGCGAAGTGATCTGCGTATTGCCGGTCGAGACGATTGTAGCTGGTACAGGTCCTACCTATTCGGCCCTGGCCGAGGATGCTGTCGAACTCTGGATCTCGTCTCCGTTTATACTACTCGTGACGTCACAGCCGCAGGCTCCAACCAATCATCGGTCGAGCAACAGCCAATCAGCGCGTAGCTAATAATAACGCAGTCGAATGTTCTAGAACATTCTAGAAGTTCTGCGTCCACGTGGTTATGACTTAACGGCAATATTTTGAAGATAATCAAAAGGGGGTTTCCGTGGATAACTCAGCCATTTCTTAACCGGTTTTGAAATGGTTTACAGATTTGGAAAGCCCGTCAAATTCTGGTCTTGATTAATGCCAGTTTCGGCGGGAACAGGTAATTAAAAAGGATTACATGGTGCCATCTCGGTACACTAAAAGCGTCATCCCATCTTGGTCGTAAACTACGTGCTTTGTCAAAAATAGCATCCAAGCGTGCGCATGCGCACTATGCGTTTTAACGAACTTAGTCGTTTTTATAATGCGATCTCTCTCATGGGCCCATATACGCTCATGACTCTACCCAGGGGGTGGGGTGTTCAGGGAATGAATCCACGATGGGCGGCGCGTACCCAGCATGGCTGGCACGGCCGGTACCCGCCTGGTCGATCCGAACTACACAAGCTGTACGATAAGCTGCATATTTAGCTAAACTTTGTAACATAGTTTGATCTGTTCGCATATCTGATGCTTTTCTTATCATAGGCTCGGTTGTAGCATAGTCTACTTTGTGTAATATCTTGTCTTTCTTATGAGACTTACACATACACAATATACAATTGCTAAAGTCGAAGGCAAGCACAGCTGATCTGTTGATTCTGGATTGGCAGCTGTTACCTTACTATCTTGATGCACAAGAGCTAGATTCAAGTAATGCCAAACCTGTCTATAACCCACACTTGCTTTTCTGGCCAAATATGATGGTTCTTTAAGACCATAGAGTTGTCATAAGAGAATTAGTCATAATAACCAGGTATCTTTTGGTCCCAAAAGCTATCTAACATAGAGAATCAGTTTTAAGCGACCACGTGTCTGTAGTGACAATGATTTGATGGTCCATATAGTGTCCACTATACCGAACCTTTACTATAATATGCATTTAAAAAATCATAAAAATAATCGTAAATGACCTAATAAGAATTTATAACACTCATGTAGATATGATTCGTTTTTGCAGTGATGGAAAATTGGAAGGGTTGAAGAACTTTTGTAAAATTGGCATTGATTCCGCAAAAAAGATGTATTTTTATGTATGTTTACACATGCATACATTTTTAGACGTCACAAGAAATTGTACCAATTTCCAGTTCAACAACATACATTTCCAACAACTAGATACAATTTGTGAAAGAATGAAGCATTTAGACCATAAAGCTCTCGGAATGCTAATGCACAAAATTCAGGCCTCTGTCTGCAGGCCTATAATAAAGCCGCAGCATACAGTAATCATACAAAGGCCCAGCTTAATGCACATATGACATTCGCCATCACCTGCTCCTTAGCTGATGCTCGCGCAGCAAAAAAGCCACAATGATCTATCACGCCACATTATTAGCTTTATGTTACAGAATCAATTGAAGCGAAGATCAGATCAGAACCTTGCCAGAGAAATATATCGGGGTTCTGTTGACATTTATATAATGGCAATGACGTACACTTCCGTGGTGATATTCTAGCTTTAATCATTTATTATCCTTAGAACGAGAAAGAGACACACACGCTGTTCTTTGTGCGCAGCTCAGTGCATGTTGGTTTGATTTTCTAAATTCTTCATGGATGATTTCCAGGATATACAGGCTCCACGAGGATGTCAAGGATACAAGCGAATGGTGGCTGAGTTCAGATGTTAGGCATTTCACCTTCTTTCCTTAATCAGGCCTATAACATCAAACCCATGCCTAGACGTGACTGCACACGCATGCACGGCACTCTTTCTTGAGGACCACGCCTTTTCCCTCGCATGAGCACCAGACGCCAGAAGCTGCATAGCCATATGCATTTGGATGTATTTGATGCTCCACGTCTCCAATCCTCAACATATGCTGGGGGTTTGGTGAGGTTGACGCATTGTGTGCCCCAGTGTCCGTTTTAACACTCTCCTGGAGATGGTATGTCACCATGCTGAGAGAAGATTATTAACCCTGTGATGGCTATGGGTCAGCCACGGCGTGTTAGACTCCAGGAACAGGCTTACAGACGCATTCTCACTACGTGAGCAACGGACCTGATAAACTGAAATCTGAATGCATTTATGTGGAAAACAATGCAGAGAATAATCTGAATACACAGCCTTGGTCATGTGTTAGTTAAATCTGATCAGATATCTATTAGAGCAAACATGGTGGGTGCTGGTGACGTGGTTCAGAATAACAGAAAGTGGAGTGATCCAATCGATCAATCAAGTATCTGACGTCATCAGCAAACTTCATCACTTGCTAGCGGTCGTCACTATAACAATGACGTATGTCTGTCATAAAGGTCAAATTATCTGTGACAAATCCGTACGAAGTGTATGTTTTTGCTGAATTTACAACTTAATAACATTCTCTTTAATATTTTGAAACATATTTTACTGGCAGCAACAGCGCCAAGTAAAAATAGTTCAAACATATTCAACAACTTACATTTACATTTATCTGGAAGGTTAGATACTGGTAAGGCAGGTTTCAAAGTTTTAAATCAATTGCAACAAACGAAAAATATGTGTGGAGATTTGCTAGAAATGGGTGGAGCATAGCTAGAAATGGATTCATATATCATTCCATGATAACCTAGACTAACCTCTCATTAAGATATTCGTACCTAATCACTTTCGTTTAGTTTTAGTCATTTATTTCTCATTGTGTGTCCGTTGAATTTAAAGCCGATATACTTACTTGTCAAATTACACGTGCGCCTCTCACCGTATCAAGGTGCATGGCGGTACATGTAAAACTGAGTTGTCGAAGATTGGTGGTTTCCCTCTTGACATCAAACACACATCTTTGATGCAACAAGTGATCTTTCAAATTCTGCTTCGCCTTCTGTTTGGTCTCCTGCATCCTATTTGAATAGATTTCCATATTCACATACGAGTCTGGAATGATAAGTTTTCATTCCGTGTATCTGTTTGTAGGCCATTTGCAACATCTGACATCCAATAGGTACGTACACCTCTAGCCACAATGTATTCTGCTTAATATACAAAAACACAAATAATAGGTGGAGAAACCTGTTAAATGGCGATGCCCCCCTCATGATGCATTAAGAAAGTAGGTGTGGGTGTGGGAGCAGACAAATATGTATACTATCTAGTTACGACACTCATAGATTCTGCTTGAAGGCAGAATAAATAATAATAGAAATGTGAAAAAAATGTCATTAAGAGAATCACAGTAGCGTGTAATATACACCTGTCACACACTACTCATGCTAGTTCTGAGCATTTCTACCACAGCTCGCCGTGGCTCAAAGCACATTCCAACGATAGATGCAACAGCTTTTTCCAGATAATGACATGCACTGATAGTTGGTAATGAAATCTACACATTCATTTCCCTGGGCGAATAAGGCATTGCAATTTCACTGACAAGATAGTAATCTGCTCCCAGGGACAGCTTCAAGTCAGTTACATTTTTGATTTATATTTAGATTTAGCCTTTTGATATTCCAGTTGCTCTAGCATCTCAAGTAATGAACCCGCAATGCTGAATACGAAAAAATCGGCCACAATGTAGGGAACAATCTATAGAATATTTTCAAGCTAATAAAACTGGAATATGTTGATGCCTATTACGGCAACAATTTCTCGTCAAATTAGAATTACAAATATTTAAAAGGTTACTTATATAACTACATGGGAATTGAGATTCCGGGAATAAGAGGTTCAATGCGTTAATTCCGTCCTCCAGTTTAAACATTTCTATGGGTAGCTTGCTACGGTAAATCCAAAATAGATACGGGGTGTTTCCCTTCCAACAAATCACATGACAGAAGCCGTTTCAAACAACATGGTGAATCTAGATTTGCACCATCCATCAAATCAAATGTAAACTTAGCATTGGCCTTCAGCACCAAGATCGCGTTCAGAAGTAAATCTCAATTCGTTCCATGCTTTCAAGAGGATTCTTGACATTTATCACAGATTTCTAGTGACCAGGCTTAAATGTCACATCCTTAAAGTCTCCACTTTATTAATATAATTACTCGCCATGTAATTACTTGTATGTAAAATCACCCACCAAGACCACCGGTTTTAAGTAACCACATCTATTTGGTCAGATACTATATTTATCATAGGAAATATGTTGCATTGAGCGACGACCTGATTGTCGTGACCACATTCTGCTGACCCATACTATGTCTGATCTAATCAACGTTGCCATGCTAATGCAGCTTACGGGGCTGTTAGTGGACACATAGCAGGTATTGATCCAGTATGGGCTCAGTAATCAGCGTTTTCAGCGTGGATTGCATGGCATAAAATATCAAATACTCTGTATATGTACACATTTATGATCTCTTGGTCTACATATGTACAATTCTCAAGACCACGGCCGAAGCCGTGTTGACAATTTTGAGTGTTAAATGGTTAACACACGTTGTCCGCCCATCCATCACTTGTTCACATCCACCACTCAAACACACACTCCACCCACCAATCTACCTCAAGCACTGCCCCAATACCCTGGAATGGACCACGATAGAGAACGGAGGAATCTAGTTTTAGCTATGCCCACCCATCTTTAGCTAAGCACCCGCCCCCAACACTTCGCCGTATTGTGATCGATCCCTGAAATCCCTAACTATCAATTTTCAGACCTCTATACAGGTAAGCTATTGAATATTTTGTGACTAATTTGACTCGTTGCTGTTGCTGCTTATGGCATATTCAATAGCGTGTTTATTAAATAGTAAAGACATACAATTCAATGCTTAGTTCATCTTCAATTAAGCGTTTGTGACGAACTTAACTATGTCATTCATGATTGATGAATTGATTATGACGTCATCCAACACGCCCCGTAGTTGATTATGATGTCATATGATTGATGAATAAACTGGAATTGTCCATTATGTCTCTCCATCCATATAATGGCAAATCATGTTACCTCCATGTTTTGTCTTGTTATCCCTTGTCGCTGATTTCCTGTCGGGCATGCTCTGTGTAATGCAATTCTCGGTCCCCTTATCAACAGAAGTACGAACATTCTACCATTACTGCATGGACGCAGCTGGATGGTTCGTGGCTACAGACATGTATAATATCGCATTTATACATTGTCACATCTCATGTGTGTCAGCTTCGCTTAAGCATCGCTTTCGTATGGATGTTAAGACCTGGGTAGCTATAATGCTATAAAAGCAATTGTATTACTGAATCCTTAGTCTACGTTATTCAATTTCCCTTTTTGTGCTAAATGTTGTTCCACTTGCAAGAGGTGTTCTCGTATATAATATTAGACATGTGATGGGGGGGGGGGGCGTTGTGTGACTTATATCATATAGCGCACACCTCTCTCAATGCATAGTACCAAAGCTTGATGAGCATACACGCTTTCGCCCACACATCGTATTCGTGCGTGCGTCAGTGCACGCGCTGCTAAACCTTTAATGGACTCTCCATCATTCGAGTGCATAATGCAGACTAGTCTCGCTAAGAAACATGTTCTAATTTCCCCGAGTATGCTGGGGTGGGATGGGGGTTGGTGTGTGTGATAGAAGATGCCATGTAATGCCTAAGTATGGGAATTGAGAGCAATCTCGCAACATCATAGCCAAATATGCAAAATATGCGCAGGTAATTGGGAGAATAGATTGAGATATTGTTTCCATAGACACCTTGTATACTTGTTACCATGACATGGAGATTCTGATAATTCACGGCTCAAAGTGTTGAAATCGACTCAAACATTTGTAGAAATCTAGCTATAAATGGGAGGGTCGTGGCTATAAATGGGCAGGGTGTGGCTATAAATGGGCGGGTCATGGTTATGAATGGGAATGTCATGGCTATAAATGGGCTGCTCAGGACGAAAAATGAATACTCCTAATATTTAAAAAGTGAATGGCAGCCAACACCTTTGCACCACGTATAAATAATATTGATTTTATGTTGATTGCCGTTGAACGATCATTTTTCATTTAGTCGTTAAACGAGGCTTTGCAAAAACCCATGTTTCCAAATGACTTTGTTAATACCTTGACATGACGCAGGAAATTCGTATTTTCTTCCACTGCAAAATCTATAAAAAATTCTCCTTCAGACCCATGACAATAAATGGACATGCGCCTTGGTAGCGCAATTCATATCTCTTTAAATAACAACAAAGAAACTAAATGATTCACTCATACAGTTACACCTGTATATAATGTATACCTAATGTCGGAAACAATAGATGAATCATGGCATCACATATGCACAGAGGTTACATGTAACTAGCATCCTTGACCAAGAACGTTCTCATCCCCACGTCCGACCTGGCTGGATCCCACCTTGCGCCAACCTATGCTAACTGCATAGCAACTGAACTGCATCAAGCAAGCAGCTCGCTTTACCAACAAGATAAACCAGCAACTAATGATAAATAGTACCATTGATAATGCAGGTTAATGGCCTGGCACTCAGATAATATCGGGCTAATACGACTTGGCCTTAGTCATGACCAGCCCAGTAACATGCATTATCAGGGATGAGTCTCTCAATAAGGGATATGCAGTTAGGGACCACAAGATGTCCGTTTCCCAAAGACATATGTGGTATTAAGACCACATGCGTTTAGGAACCATCATTTTATTGATCCCAAAGTCAGTTGGTCTCCTGAGCATGTTTTATTGTCTAGTTAATGCTAACCTTCTTGCGGCATTTTTACGGAGAATACTGATTTAACCCTTTATTGACTTAATTTCGTCAAGAATCTCACAAACTATTTGCTTATTAAATATCCACTTACAAACCAAGTGAAGCCAATTTTTGAAAATCTCTCACTGTAACGAGTGGGTTGGTTATCCAGCCATTCATTTAAGTTGTAAATCTGTTAAAACTGCCTTCTCTTGGACCGTAAACGGACATTCCCGAAGACGACTGCAGTGGTCTGTTTTAGCCAGTCCTTCATGAGAGTGTTATTTAAAGCTCATTCTCTGTTTCCACGTCGGGGCTACGTCAGCAAATGCCATCTATTTCTATGTTGGAAACCACAAGCTAATGCTAGGGTGAGGATATATTAGCTTATAATGCGCAGTTACAGCTTAATCCACTGGAGGCACAATGAACATCATTCAAACACGTAATTGGATTTCGTGCACCATAGTAAGGATCGTATCGATGTGATATACATTAGAATCAATGGCTAAATAAGTAATACAGGCATTGTGTATCAGGGGCTGTTGACTGACCTGAATTTTTAGCTTAGCTAAGGTTGTTAATAATTATTTACAATGCACAGGATATTACAAGTAACCTGCCTCTCACAGGTGGATCATCCCTGTAATAGATCCTCTGAGAACTGTGAGATAGGGTGGCCTATTTATTTTAAGACTAATCAAGGAGATGTTGGCCAGTTTGCTAACAGGTAATTCATTGAGTGCCTAGAAAAGAGAAATATATTTTTAACTATGGCCCACCCATTTCTAACTTTGTACGTGTGCTGAATGGCTAGAATCCCAATTTCAAGGCATATAGACAGATGAGCTGTTGACAAAATATGCATTAAATTGTAAAATCACACATGCTATTCAGACATATTTGTGGTAAACTTTTCCGCTTTAGTAACGGACCTGTGTTATTTTGATGTTTATGTCAGCTATTAGGTGACATGTTTGATTATGATGTCAGTGACATGTAGGATGCATCAATTGTTGTCAGACCTACTCATGGTGGGCACTGTATGCATGATCCATCATTTGACTGAAAAGCATGTGCCCTCTTCTTCCAAGTCATCGCTGCTTACAGGCCCACATTCTGACCGGGATGCTTGAAGATAAACCTGTCCCAGTAAAATTGTTTAATTCTAGAGCCTTAAATTGTGAACCTCCGTGAAATGAAACGGAATAAATATTAACATATAATATGCTGATTTCATGCTGTATATATTAATACAATGTTTTTGGATTGGGAATACACATATCCCTAAATCAACTTCACAACTAAAAGAAATATAATCATTTATTCGGAATGAAATCATAATATCGTTAGATTTACCCTAAGTTCTTGATAACATTAAGATGCACAAGTTAAGCCTCTAAAAGGATATAATTTAAATATTTTTATTTTCCATCAGTCCGGTCTGAATTTGGGTATTTAAGATGCCTGCTTTAGGATGACCTTTCTTATAGAAAGGTCATAGTTGAATTGACCGACTTACCGATCAATGGATGGGTGAGTAGATTGACTGATTGACCGATCCTTTAACTAACTAATGGACCGACAGACTAAACACCTGGCCAACCAACCAACCGATGGACTGATTGACTCACCAGCCAAACGACTGACAGACTGACCAAACCACCGACTGACCTACCGATCGACAGACTGCCCAACCGACCGATGACATACTGACCGATTGACAGACCGACCGAACGACCACCAGACTGATCAACTAGCTGAATGAACGAATGTATTAAGGAATGAGTGAACGCATGAACTATGAGTGAATGGAAAAACGAATGAACGAATGAACAAACGAACGAACGAACGGACGGACGAACGAACGAATAAATGAATGAATGAATGAATGAATGAATGAATGAATGAATGAATGAATGAATGAATGAATGAATGAATGAATGAATTAACTGCTAACTGCGACAAAGAAGTAACCAAGAGGATCTTTTAGCTAATGATACAATGAATGAATTGTACATTTTAATGAAGGACACCGAAATCAGTTAAATCTTGGAGCCAACTGTATTGTATAAATGGGGAGAAACAAAGTAAACTTGAAATGAAAAAAGTGAAATATTGTCTTAAAAAAACCTCTAAGAGCATTTATTGTGAAACGGTGTTGATATAGGCGTAACTTCATGCACAGCTGATCTTCTTCAGCATCTGCTACTTAGCTGATGCTCACGCAGCAAGAAAGCCACCCTGATCTATCACGTGGCATTATTAGTTTTATGTTACACAATTGATTGAAGTGAAGATCAGAAACTTGTGAGAGAAATATGTTAGGTTTCTGTTGACATTTAAATAATGGCAATGGCGTGCACCTGACTGCGATGCTATTCCAGCATCGAATTTTATTCTGAAAACGAAAGACAGACGCATGTATTGCCACTAATTCATGCATGTGCATATGGACTTTAATTTCGTAAAAAAATAGATGTCATTTACTATCTGCCATATTTGAACTCCAGTTTCCTCATATAGTCGGTAAACCAATGGCATCCTGTGTGCTTTGTGAACATTATTCCTATTGAAATAGGAAGTTATTGCTCTGCTGCAATGCGCTACCTATATGAAGAGGGAACTTAGCAACTCCGTATTTTTTCGACAACCAGTGCCGTCATGATTAAATTATCAACAAAAACCTAATTCATCCGGAAATGTAGCTTAAAATAATGGCACAAAGGCTCGCTGGTTGTGAAGATCGTCAAATAAAGTTGCACTCACTTCAGTTAATGCACTAGTAGAGATTATCCTTAGGACCATGACCAGTGATAACATCTATTCTGTCCTGAAAGCTCGTTGATTAGTTAGTTATTCTCGATAATACAATCTGCACATTTGCGGACGATTATTGGTCTATGATCCCAGTCATACCACTATAAATCGTACATCCCTGTTCATCATAAGATCAGAAAACAATTTCATCGTACATTGACTTTATTAGCTTTGGAGGCAATACGCAATGATTTATGATCAAATCTAGGCATTCACTGGACCATGTAAGAAGTCTATTGACAGAAAGTTGCTAATTTCGTATTAGTGCATCAATGGAGCCACTAAAAACTAGGCTAAACAGATATCGAATGTTGCACCGTTAATTATTCAATTGCAGCCATGCCTTGTCATCTTCTACACGACAGAATCCCAGCTATATGGAGTTCATATAAACAGGTGGCTGACTAATGTATAAATGTAAAATTATTGAAAATGTTAGATGTCTTTCCTCAATTAGATGCTGGCATCCGTACTTGATTGTCAAGGGTATGATGCAATCTGTGGTTGATTGTCATTGGAATAATGCCATCTATGGGAGATTGTCAGGGGAATGAATGCTGTCACCTGTGAAAGATTGTCAGGTTGCTACCATTGGTGGAGCCTGTATCATATGCGAGAGGTGTGAGCTGGGAGCTGTCATCGTTGGTAGATTGCCAGCTGGCAATATTCTCATGCCAAAGGGATGGGTCAGTCAATTACTTAAGCTAGCTTGAGAGGGCCTGTGTTTCCTACAAGGGCGTATGAAATGCATGATTGCATGTCCAATATATTCTACATAGAGCACTTTAATCTTCACCGCTCTCATCAATGAGACGATGCCAGTATCTGGGAGGCTCGTGGGATACAATCCCGGTTGCTATGCCATTTTTACACATTCTTTATCGTTAGTCACTAAACCATGCAACACCTCTGTAAAATATTATCCATTATATACTATTAACCTCATCAGTCCTAGAGTAACGTATATCTATGCATTGAGTATTCAGGTTTTCAAATTCTATTTCCTTGCATAGGATGATTGGGCTTCGTTTTGGAGACAATGTTAGACGTTGCTCTCAAAGACAGTGACAGCTTTCAGCAACTGATTGCCTACTACTGACTGTGTTATAACACTTCCCCTCTTGATATCGGTCTGATACAGGCTGGATAAACTGGCATGCATTAATAGCTGCTAAACCTCATTATATCCCGCAAATGGATTTTGTTTAGTTATAGCACATCCCATAAAACACACACACGAAGCAAATTTTATGCAGGTCCTGTAATGGCATTTCGCAATAACTCAAACGCATAAAACTAGAGCATCAAAGTATTTGCGAGGAAATGGGTCATTGATGTAAGGGTATCGTAAAAACAGGTTTTACTGCAGCTGCTTTTCTGGATTCCACTATACTTTAACGTTATATCCTGATTAATAAGACTATCAGGAAAATGGGACATTATAGAATCAGGATCGAACTATTTATTACATATAGCTTTCAACAGGCCGAGTTCTAAAGATGAAAACAAGCGTGGAGGCACATCTTCCCTGACCCCATCCAACGGTTCAGAATTGACATGTCCTGTTCTCTCTGATGGCCAAATGTTTCCGCTCCATAAGATGGATGCTTATGTCCAACCTTATAACCGTTAGGTAATGATCACCATAAATTGCTTCAAAGCACATATACAGACAGCTGGCATGCGAAAGTAAGCTTCACAGGTTTTAAAGACGCTATCGCTGATAGATTGAGAAATTTAATATACAGAACCATGTCGATAAAACGCTTCCAGTGTGTCAATATTGTCATTTTAACCTCAATATATATGGGCTAGAATCACATCGGGAAATGTTTGGGAAACTACAGACTACAACTACGACAAACTACTACTACTACTACTACTACTACTACTACTACTACTACTACTACTACTACTACTACTACTACTACTACTACTACTACTACTTCTGCTGCTGCTGCTGCTGTTGCTGCTGCTGCTGCTGCTGCTGCTGCTGCTGCTATTACTACTAATCGCTAGGCAAAAACGACAAAAGATATCATGATTCTTCTTCAGCAATGCCTTAGACAATTTGATTTATGTAACTGATCAATCACGTAAGGGAATTCACAGTACTGGTCACGCAAATTCCGTGTTATTCTTCGTTGCGTCTCACAGCAATCATAAGTAGATGTGTCTGTCAGTATGGCCATTTTTACATTTCTGACAAAGCTTATTCGCATCTATAGCACTTCGGAATTCTTATTCAAAGGGCCTCAATAGTGAGAAAAATAGAGTTACATTTTAATTCTTTAATGAATAATTCACACACCATGTCGAGTTCCGCTTCTTTGTTGCGCAACAGGTACTTTGTTGCTCAACAGGTAGAGGTACGATTCGAACCGACGAACTTTGGTGTACGGTGTGGTTGATAGACCATAAAGCATACTTATACAACGCCTGAACCAATGGTGATTGTCATGAACAGATGTAGTTGAATTGACATTCTGGACACTCACCGTTGGAGCCGCAGGTTGTTTCGACGAACATGGAAATGTATATTCAGTAATAACCATGGGATTATGAAATTTACTATTTTCCAATGTATGTTAAGCCTGGGACATCAGCAGAATGCCAAATGTCTGGACACAATCTATATCGTGTGTGTTTATCAAGTATGACTGAGTAGGCGATCAACATGATTAAGTGCTTGTTCTTGGCATTGAAGTGAGGAATGAATGGTTCTTTAGACACTTCTGCTTGTCATTCTAAAGTGATGTCTGGCATATCATCCATTTCCAGCACTAACAATGCAATTAGTGAAAGTAGTTGAGAGGAATGCTATAGGGTGGGGGTGTGGGGGGCGGAGGGTTGTTGTGGTTTATGGGGCCACTTCCCATAATCGCGTGATGGCTTTTTCACTCGACAGACCACGCGATCGTGATCATTACCATCACGATGTGATTCAAGTAATAGAGACATCCCCAGTCTCGTGCAGAAGATGTTCAGTTGGTTTACAAGTCTTCTTATTACTGGCATATTTTGACGTAGCCTGTTCTTCTCACTATGAGGCAGCAGCTAGTGAGTTCATATAAAGTGAGAATCACTGCATTTGTAACTTGCGAAGTCGATCTCAAACTGGAGAGGTCTCTGATGAAGAGCCAAGCAAATACATTTGGATTATCGAACGATAACACAATAAAACACTATATGTTATGTTTGTGTCTTTAGCAGGAGAATTGGTATCGACCGGTGTGAATGTTCCTTTGTGACATAGATAATTTAAACAACCATAGAAATTCGACATGTTATTTCAGCTAATTGATTCAATTATATTGCCCACTATTGTGTTAGAACTGGTGTTCATTTAAGAAAAGTGTTTGTCATATCTTATTTGTTATTACTCATACACGCTGCTTGATTAAGCTAGTTATTTATTTGCTACTTATATATAAACTCCTTTAATGACTCTAACTACACATGGCGAAATCCGCGCTCTGGTACTGTCGGGTACGTAACAGCCCCGTTCGGCTGGGTACGAAACGACCCGGTAGAGGATACGCCACGCTCACCCCTCCACTGGCCACATAAAGCCCACGCATATATAAGCCATTCAGAAGGAGAACAGAATGACAGAGTCCGTGAGATTGCCCTATGAGCATACACGGTCATGAGAGGTAAACAAACATTGACGCGCTAGCCTATGGAGACTGGCAGCTTATGCGCATAGTTGCTCATATTATGGCGATTCCATAATATGGGACCGTTCTCCATGATTTTGGTATGTATTAATACCAGAATTGAATGGATAATTTAAAACTCTGAACAGAAACAAAATCGGTTCAGATCTTGCGAACATACGGTAACGTTAAAACGGACTATTGAGAGATCCAACTAAAGTATAGACATCGCCAGAGCGAACATGATCGGGTGAGAGCCAGGCACGATTTCTCTAGCTACCTCACCTCATACACAGCATGCGCTCTGATTGGCTGAATCCGCTGGCGCAGCCTCTCACCGAGTATAAAAGGCCCTCTCAAAGTCAGACTCAGCTAGAAGGGAGGCGGTTTCCGTCTGATTGGGAACAAGTTCCTTATCTGCCTACTGCGTGGGGCTCGCTTTCTGCAATTTACACCAACGCAGCTTATTACAGTCAGGTTCCCTCTCAAGAAACCAGTGCTCCACCCCGCACTACGTTTTTGGACGCCCCTGGTAGATCACCAGGGGCAAAATTCTAAATTAAAAAAGGTTCTTTATTCTCACCGCCGTCACCAGTGGTACCTTAATTGTGGTGTAAGAACGGTGGTGTTTGTGATGTCTCGCCAGACTTGCCGTACCACGACAGAAACGGTGGTGACAATCAATGGACGCAGCCAGCGTCACTGAATTCATGTTTTGGCCATAGTCCAGACAATGACATTGCTTTACATGCTGCAAGAGCTAAGCGGCATGGATTGTCTTGTGCCGAGAAAATGATAAAAAATAATATGTACTTACCATCTCTACACAATGTCAGCATCCGCCACTCTTAAAGCAGAACCAGTATAACGGTGATTCAGTGAATTTTTCATTATGTGCCATGTATCACAATCTATTGGGCACCAGTAATGGCTTTATTCATCACAGTTCTTGAGTATGAAACATACCAGCCAGCATCCTGCAATAATTCTCCAGGCGGCAGCTACACTGTGCATCAACTCACACTGCAAGAAGACGGTGTTAAGACTACATGTGACGTTTAAATTGCACTGGTGACTAATAGGTGCACCACATATGAACATATCTTAGTCATGTTATACCGTTATTAATAAATAAAGTGCTGCATTAAGTGGTACCGTAAGGTCAGATGCGATCCCCGCTTTAATATGATGTTTTACATAATATTATGCATTGTGAACGGTGGCAGAAATTAAACGGCACCGTAGGCCAAATTGGCCTTATAATTTAATGAATGTATAAAAATGTAATTAGGCATTCTGGCCATAATGTTTGTTAGCGGTAAAAACTACAAAAAATATTTGGACCGCAGTACATCTAGGCTACACTATACATCAACAACAAATGCATCACCATGTTTTCTCCCAACGGTACCAATTTTACATTAAGAGAACATGACAGGCTAAACCTAGAACTATGATAGCTCGATAGGATAGGGGTTTGAGCTAGCCAACCATGATTACTCTACAAAACGGGGAATTCTTATTAAAAACTCTTCTTCACGGTCAATAAGACCATTGTATAAACGGTACTACTGATTTTCATAGTTGGCAATTCATGGTAAGGCCTACTAAATTGAAGTAACGAGTAACTGCCTTTGACTACGCTTCTCTGACCGCCTGGCTGAAATAATTGTTTGCGTTCCCACCGTCAGAATGGTTAGGACCGACTCAAGAAACTACAGCAGGATTCTTGCCTGCCGGAATCAATTTGTCGATCCCACACATCTCACGTGTATCTTCAGATAATTATTAAGCAAGTTTTTTTTGTGCCAAAGTAGGAACTACTGCAAAAATATAAATGATGCAATTTATTGCCGTCCCAGCAGTGTTCTTTGGGAAACTTTCTCCAAACCTAAAGCAGTTAAATGGTAACACCAGGGTACAGATCTCATACGGTTCAGACTCGAAACATCGGGTGACGGATAGAGACATGGATCACCATCTAACTCATAACGTGACTGCGTGAAGCCTTAGAGCTCACCACGCCCTACGGGAAAGGCACCATAGATGGAAATACATTGCTCTCTCCCCGCCGTAAGTAAGCTAAAACTGCTTTCTAAACATGCTTCCATTAATGTGTTCATGTGTTGTTATTTGTGGTTGTGATGCGGGATGTGGAGGGATCACTCTGCGGCTCTGAAGCTACCACCAGACAAAATGTTGCACGCTGTCGGTCTGAGGAGGGATGCTCTGTGGCGGTATCGGCAACGGTACCGAGCATCCTCGCCAGGAGACGTATTCGTTAAAGACAATTGATGCTACGCCATTTGCGGCCTAAAAATATGTGTTTGGACTTAAAACTCAAATGATAGTTTAGGCCCTCATAAGGTCCGCAAAACTTGAAACGGTACCATCTAAACTAGATCTTTAACTCACACAAGATGACGGTGCTGAATTCCATAAGAATCAGCCACCCCATCTTTACATACACACAGCACACACCAACAGTAAAATAACTACATTAGGATAAAAACACATAATAATCTTTTTCAACTTTGTAAGACAGGAGGGCGGCCATTTTTACAGCTCTCCTCCTCCGCTTCGGCGTTGAAGGTATTTTTCTTTTGATGGAGGCCCGCGCATGTAGATGTTAGTGGAAACACATTTTTCTCAGTCTGTCTGCTCACAAACGGTGAGGATACCCCTATTCTTCCCTTGCATTTTATAGTCGGCTTCCCTCAGGCTGCCGTCTTACAAGGCACGGTGTTTGTACCATCATATATTCCCTCCCAAGCAAGTGGTAAGAGTATTCATTTTCCCCTGCATCTTATTGGTCGAACTCTCCATTTTTGCCCTGCATGTTCACCGTAGGGCGCTTCCCTCTCTCCTATTTTCCTCTCTTCCTCTGCTGCGGCGTTGTAGGCATTTTCCTGTGATGGAGGCTCACGTGAGTCACTTTCCTCTCGCAAACCACTAATTTTCGGCCAGCCTGAGGTAGATATAGTTTATATTAAACCAACTGACGTGCGCTACCCGGACTTTCACGATAACCTCTATATATGATTAGATCGGTTAGGTACCTTTAGCGAGATATAAAACCAACACACCACTTTTTGTTCTTACATGCACTGTTCATAAGTAGCAAGCAAACAACACTGTTTGTTACCTCTATTAATTAAAGTAAATTGTACTAGCACCGTTCTTTCCACCTTGGAAATGATGGCTAGACACACCGGGGACACGAACAGCTGGGACGATACGGTAGTGTTCAATTTTTGCAGCAAGGGCTGCACGAGCCCACTGGAACGTCCTCATTCCACTAGCCCTGGAGGTAGATTTTTGTGGACACCGGAGATTCGCGGCGGCTGCTCCCCAACCCCGAGGCTGACTGACCAGCATCAGCAGCAGCAGCAGCAGCAGCAGCTGTGGTGACAGAACCGCCTAGCAGCAGTAGCAGCGGAGCCATGCACGCCCCCGGCGGCTACAGGTGGCGCCCAAATGGGGTGGGGGTGAAGATCAGGGTTGGGGTGTGTGCTCGAATGGAAATTGATCCTGAATTGGGTATCACTCCCCATATGTTCCAGTCCCCCGTTTTATTTTAATGTGTACACGAAGAAATTGAGTGTATAGACGGTAGGATGGTGGGAACACTCTCCAACCATTATATACCGCTCCCCGGTGTGGGATCACTAGCACCCATAAGATTGGAATACTTGCCAATAAGTGAAGTACCATTCAGCGATGCTTCACAGGCGGGTGATCTGTATATAACGTTGTCTAACATTTGCAATGGGATTCATTCACCATTGCTGGATGATGAACAACATAATAGCCATCCCAGCCGTTCCATCGTCAAATGCCATCACCAACGCCACCGCATGGTAACTCATCACAGCGGTACCAACAATGGAACGTGGAGCCTGAATTACTAGTAATTAACCAGCTACAGACCTATGCTCATTAAACCAATTACCCATGTCTCTCTCCAAGTATCCCTCAATACATGGAACGTCTGAGTGTACCTCCTACCGGCCCTACTAGGTGAATGGGCAGATACCGTTGAGAAATCCTAGACCACCGGCTCACCTTCCAGAAAATACAGCAGCATCTCGTTATGATGAACGATACTGTATGCAGAAAGATACATCATTAGAACTCCCAGTACCTTTGCCTATATGGTACTTCTCAGAATTACCACCTAGGAAACAACAGTATCAGCCACATCACTATGATTCACGGCCCTCTTCAGCTTTCACTCCAATCATGCCTGCACCACCACCAGGGGTTGTGCCTAGCACTCCCTATCATGGCACCAGCCGAGTTATACTTCCACCTGAATTCAGTGGGGATGGTGACTGGGCCAACTCTAAGTGCCAATTTGAAATAATCATCAAGATGAACGGATGGTCAGACCTTCAAATGGGAGAATACCTAGCCGCAAAATTATCAGGAAAAGCGCTGCAAGTATTAGCAGAGATGGGGGTCTGCATTAACACCAACTTATAGTGAATTAGAAAACATATTATCAGAACGGTTTGGTGATACGGCCCATGGAGAGACTAGCCATTTACAGTTAAAGAACTTACAATGGCTTGCAAATGAAACTCTCACTGAACTGGCAAGCCGCATTAGGCAATTAGTCGCATGGGTTTATCCCAGTACCAACCCGGAGGGAGTTACTCATTTACAATTGGATACTTTTGTTGACGCCCTGAATGGCGAACCATCTCTGAAAGAGAAACATTTTCTGTTAGAACCTGGAAACCTACAAACACTAACGGTCACGGTCGTTTGAGTAAAAAACTTCCTAGAATGGGAAAAGAACGCCAGACGTCATTTACATCCTGTTAATGAGTTAACCAACATCAGTAACAATAATACTGTGGACACCGCACGTGTTTCAGGTACCGTAACTGAAGCAGACACAGTACAAAATACACAGCCTCAAAATAATATTGCACTAAGAGGCAGAGGCCGGGGCCAGCCCCACTGTGGGGGGCCACAATAATACCCCAGGTAGGGGTAACCAGCATAACAATTTCAATAGGTCCAACATCAATGAACGGTTAGAGAAAATCACTAAACAGATTGCCTCTCTAACCAATCTTTTGACTACCTCAACCAAAACGGTGGCCCAGAATACAAATAGGCCCTCTATAAAACGTCCTACATCGACCACCACACATGTGTGTGGTCGACCACCACATCATTGAATACTTGTTTTGGATGCAGTCAATTAGGACATTGGAGGGAACCGTGTCCGACCCGTCCTCCCTCCGCCACACCACAGCTAAGGCAAACCATCAACAGGAAATCAGGCAAACTAACAGGGGCACTGAAGAAGAGTCCGTGCAGTGCCTGGTTCTTAAAAAACAGACTAACAAACCTATAAGGCAGCAGAGACGATGAGTAGCTCCGTTGTTCACTCAGCCTCCAACATCACTTGCAAAAGTTATTGGTAAGCAGACCGTGTATATACAAGACTATACCGTACCACCAAGAGATATTCAGGAAGCTAGGATAGAGAAACTTTCTCCAGTACGGGATAAATTAATATACAAATGTGCCTGTCTATTTGGTGGTATGCCTACCAATGCTACCGAAGACACAGGCGCCTCGATCACGGTATTTAATAAGCAATTATACTCTTGCACCCCCACTCACAGAAAACCCCCTCTTAAACTGGCCAACCTAACAAAATGATGCACTACTAGGCTCCGATTTTCTCAGTGCCAGTGAGGCAGTAATATACCGCAAACGGCATGAATTAGAGATACATGGCCGCCATATACCCTTAGGGCCAGAATCAACATTATACCATACTTGCGCTTTAATATTGGCTTCCTCAGCCACCATAAAGCTGGGCCATGAACAAATTGTGTGGGCCACAGCACCGCAGTTAAGAAAAGATATTCATACCACTTTATTGGAACCTAACCCTGAATATATGTTGGCCTCTAAATGTGCTAGTCCACGGATGCTAGTCATCACCACCAGTAAGGACCATATACCTTACCGTGTGTTTAATGGCACAGCTAATCCCATTACCCTAGTCCCTGGCGTGTGTTGTGGCTGCTTGCTGACATAGGTTCGGTGGAAACACTTTACACCACACCCACAACCACTACAACGAGTCACACGGATATACTTGAACATCTACACAACCTGTATTTACGTGCCACAATTGGATTAACCCGCACTCAGAAAAATGACGTGTGCTGTCTATTATATAAATACAAAGATTTGGACATAGGAGAAACCCATCTGGTCTGCCACTCCATTGATATCAGTAATAGCAGACCGGCGAGACAGCCAGTACGCCATCACCCTATTCATAAAGAAGCAGAAGCACACCAGCAAGTAAATGATATGTTAAGAACGAGAATTATAGAGCCTTCTGCATCTCCATGGGCTAATCCCATAGTACTAGCAGGCAAGAAAGATGGGTTAGTATGGTTTTGTATTGACTACCGCCGATGAAATGATTTAAGCGTTAAGGATCCCTTCCTCTCCTAAGGATTGATTAGGCATTGGACTCATTGAGCGGTGCCAAATGGTTCTGTACACTTGATCTTGCAAGCGGCTATTGACAGGTAGCCATGGATGAGCAGGGCCATGAAAAGACTGCATTTGCTTGAAGGGATGGCCTGTGTCAGTTTTGCAAGATGCCCTATGGCCTATGCAACACACCAGGCACCTTTGAGTGGCTGAGTGAACAAACATTTACTTACCACACTACTGAGGGAAGTCTGTTTATGTTATATAGATGATGTCATCGTCTTTGGCCCCTCATTTAAACAAACCTTGGCCAACATGGACAAGGTGCTGGTACGGTTTCAAGCCACCAATTTGAAACTTAAACCAAAGAAATATCATCTCTTTAGAGAGAGTATTGAGTTTCTGGGCCATGTAATATCTGCTGATGGAGTGGCCACTCAGCCCACCAAAACTCGAGCTGTAGCTGAATGGAAGACTCCTACTTCAGTGACTACTAACACTCGGAGCGTCCTAGGACTCTGCCAGTATTATAGACGGTACATTCTCCATTTCAGTGAGATAGCGGCATCATTGTTCCCAAGATAGACCATTTGAATGGACGACAGAGTGTGAGGTCTCCTTTACGGCATTAAAAGAACATGTGACGTCCACCCCCATACTAGCTCATCCAAACCCTAACCTTGATTTTATCCTAGATACTGGTGCATCTGCTTATGATATAGGCAGTGTTCTATCTCAGATCTCAAGGGATGGAATAGAACCTGTGCTAGGGTAGGTTCTCGTAAGTTAAATAAAACTGAAAAACGGTACGCCACCATTAAGAGGGAGCTATTGGCAGTGGTACATTTTGTCAAATACTATAAACATTTTCTGTACGGGCACCCTTTGACACTCTGTATGGATCATGCCTCGCTGTGGTGGCTCAGGAATCTGAAGAATCCTGAAGGCCAAGTGGCGAGATGGCAGGAATCCCTGCAGGTCTACAACTTGAAGTTCACAGGCAGAATGGCCTAATCACCCCTTAAAAAGAGCAGGTGTTGTCATCCGCCCTCCTGTGACGTCACCAAAGGCTATAAAAGGAGGAAATCATGCACCGTAACTTCATCTTCCCTATGAAATCACCACAGGGGAAGATCATTGGCATTGGGCCTCTTTAGTGTTGAAAACCAAATTCCGCTTTTTATATTATCAGCTTATCATTATTAGTTAAAATGTTTGAAAAGTAAAAGTTGGTGAAAAACCAGTTAGGATACAGACGTACAGTATGGCTATACAAATGGCCTGCTGTCCCTTAAAGACGATCTAGGGTTGTCGGAAAGCTCCAATGAGGAACTAACTCCTCCTCCGCGGTCAGCAACCAAACGGTTTCGGTGCACTTGGGCACCGTGTGGTACCGTTCCTTGTCAAAAAGAAATTTCTAGAAACGCCGACCTGCAGCTTCATTCTAAATGGGACCATTTATGTCAGAGATCCTTCTGCCACCAGTGCAATTACCGTTACACTGCAGCACGTTAAGGTATAGCGCACGCTTCAACATCCAAACATCATGTCATCACGTGACCATCGTTGTATTGGAGCCCGGTGAAAAACATGAAGAGTGGGCCGTTCTTGTTTCAAAATTACGCATAGGACCACCATTGTGAACGCTTTCCATGGACAAATGATACATGGCGCGAATGAAACATACCACGCGTAAAATTGTCGGAACATTAAAATATTCTGCACTATCTAAGCATGTGTTAGAAAAACAAAATCAGTTAGCTTCGCACCATTCAACAGCAGCTTCTACCATCGTTCCAAAGAAGACAAATGACACCATATCGGCTACAGTGCAGTTAGAAAGATTGGTGACAACAACGGCACCATGTGCCAGCACTACCGCCACCATTGCGGCTGACAACCCAATGCTGCGCAAATCCACCAAACCGAGTAGTCCGTATTCAGAGAAGAAGCGAAGCATAAAACATACTGTGGAAATATTCCTAATACCACAGGTACGAGCTGGACAATTGGTAACGGCAGCAAAACGTAGGAAGAAGGCACTGGTCACCGCATCCAATCAAGACTATACAGCAGGAACCAGCAGCACCGTTGCACTGATTTTTACCGTTTCTGCATTCACTGCTTCATCCGCACTGGCGCCACCAGCTCGCCCAGCACCAGTAACTGATAAAGATGTTCTACCAAGCCATGACATTTCGGTAACCTGTGTTCATAAAAAAAACCCCAGTTCTGATCAACCGTTCATCCCAAACTTGCTGGGATAAGTTTGGACTTTTATTATAAACACATATGCCTACAGCTGAAATGTATTAAGTAGGAATTGTACCATTAAAACTCATGATGACGGAGAAGCCTTAAAGTAAAAATAATTTGGCCATACTGTTCCTGCAGAAAGCTGTAGCTGCCTCAACCACTATATAACCATTATTATTATGATATTTTTCATATTACTTTTCTTTCTGTATTACAGGATGGACTCAAGGGGTGGCGAGAGCCGCTCGTGCAGACCCTCGATAAAAGGCCGCACTGCAATCATGTGTATATTAAAATCTACCATAAATGTTTTATAAAAATAAATATTTTCATATTATGTTATATTGTTAAATAAACAGCGTTCTCTGTCGGGGAAATATACCTGTCATCAAGAGGGCGTCCTCACGCGTCATTGTCAGCCTAAACATCTTTGAAAATAAAATTGTGCACGCACTGCATCAACAAACAAAAACAAAAATAAAAAAGGAAAAGAAAAAAGGCCTGGGCAAATAAAAACCAGGCCAAAAATCAAAATGAAAAGTATGCCTCTCTCCTGAACGCTTTTACATGTCTATGTGCCTGCCTCTCATGACTATGTTCCTCACACGTCACTCTTCCTCCTCTTGGCTATGCGCCTACCCGAGAAGTCTATAATTCTCGCTCAGCATATCCCCTGCGATCAGTGATCCGTGATGCGGTGCCGGGGCATCCTCGCACGCCATTGTCAGCATAAACATCTTTGAAAAGAAAGTTATGCACACACCGCATCAGAAAACAAAAACAAAAATAAAAAAAAATAAAAAAAGGCCTGGACAAATATGAACCAGGCCAAAAATTAAAAGGAAAAGTATGCCTCTCTATCTAACTCTTGTACACGTCTATGTGTCTACCTCTCATGAATACGTGCCTCACACATCACTCTTTCTCATCTTGGCTATCCGCCTACCTGAGAAGTCAATAATTATCGCCCAGCATATGCCTTGTGATCGGCGATCCGCGATGTGGTACCATTCGGTTCACGTGCCAAACTGGAAGGGAGTGGTGTAGTGCGGGCCACACTGTCGGGTACGTACCGGCCCCGTTCAGCTGGGTACGAAATGGCCCAGTAGGGGATACTCCACACTCACCCCTCCACTGGCCACATAAAGCCCGCGCATATATAAGCCATTCAGAAGGGGAACAGAATGAGTCCGTGAGATTGCCCTATGCGCATGCGCATCCATGAGACGTAAACTCTCATTGATGCGCTAGCCTATGGCGACTGGCAGATTATGTATATAGTTGCTCATATGATGGCGAATCCATACTATGGGACCGTTCTCCATGATTTTGGTATGTCTTAATACCAGAATTGATTGGAAAATTTAAAAACTCTTAACAGAAACAACATCGGTTCAGATCTGGAGAAGATACGGTAAAGTTAAAACGGACTATTGAGAGCGCCAACTAAAGTATAGACATCGCCAGAGCGCATACATGATCGGGTGAGAGCCAGGCACGATTACTTTAGATACCTCGTCTCATACACAGCACATGCTCTGATTGGCTGAATCCGCAGGCGCAGCCTCTCACCGAGTAAAAAGGCCCTCTGAAAGTCAGACTCAGTTAGAAGGGAGGCGGTTTCCGTCCGATTGGGAACAAGTTCCTTATCTGCCTACTGCGTAGAGCTCGCGTTCTGCAGTCTACACCAACATTACAGTTATTACAGTCAGGTTCCCTCTCAGGACACCCACGCTCCGCACCACACTAAGTTTTTGAACGCTCCTAGTAGATCAACAGGGGCACAATTCTAAGTTAAATCAGTATGTAAGAGCGGTGGTGTTTGTAATGTCTCGCCAGACTTGCCATACCGCGACAGAAACGGTGGTAGCAATCAATGGACGCATCCAGCATCACTTAATTCATGTTTTGACCATAGTCCAGACAAGGACATTGCTTTACGCACCACAAGAGCTACGCGGCGTGGATCGTCTTGTGCCAAGAAAATGATCAAAAGTAATATGTACTTACCGCCTCTACACAATGGAGGTATTCGTCACTCTCAAAGCACAACCAGCATAATGATGATACCGTGAACCTTTCATTATGTGCAATGTATCGCAATCTATTGGCCACCAGTAATGGCTTTATTGTTCACTGTTCTCGAGTATGAAACATACCGGCCAGCATCCTGCAGTAATTCTCCAGGCGGCAGCTACATCGTGCATCAACTCACACCGTAAGAAGACGGTGTAAAGACTACATGTGACGTTTAAATTGCACTGATGACTAATAGGTGCACAACATAGGAACATAGCATAGTTACGTTATACCGTTATTAATAAATAAAGATGTTGTACATAATATTATGCATTGTGAATGGTGCCAGCAATTAAACGGCACCGTAGGCCAAATTGGCCTTATACTTTAATGAATGTATAAATGTAATTAGGCATTCTGCCCATAATGTTAGTTAGCAGTAAAAACTACAAAAAATATTTGGACCACAGTACACCTAGGCTAGCCAAGGGCGATTACTCTACAAAACTGAGAATTGTTATTAAAACTCGTTTTCCAGGTCAATAAGACCATTGTATAAAGGGTACTACTGATTTTCATAGTTGGCAATTCATTGTAAGGCCTCTTAAATTGAAGTAACGAGTAACTGTGCTTAAGTTACGCCCCCACCCGGTCTAACTTAGACGCTATACTTAACGCCATCGGCTACGTAAGTTTCACGAAAGGGGTAATAAATAAACGCTTTAGACGCGGAGCTCTCTAGTATGTTCAAGCGAGAATCGTGGTCGCTTATGACATGATCCAGCTGACTGCAATGTGACAGCGGTCAGTTGTTAATTATAGGACGGGGTCTGATTGTACAAATAACTTCTAGCGTGAACCATATAGAAAGTACAATTCCATATTTTAACGACAACGAGACGACAATTCAACGTTCGCCGCTACATTAAACTTGGTAAGCGTTACCTAATTTCGTGTTTTATTTTGATAAACGTTGTCGACATAATCATGTTTGAATAAATCCTCTAAATAGTAATTTTCTTAACATTGATTTTTCTGATGTGCTTGCAAACTAAGAAAGAAAACACCAAATGAGGTCTCTTATTACAGAGAGAGAGAGAGAGAGAGAGAGAGAGAGAGAGAGAGAGAGAGAGAGAGAGAGAGAGAGAGAGAGAGAGAGAGAGAGAGAGAGATACTTAGAAGTAGGTCAGGCTGAAGGCGCCTATGAGTCAACGCGCTCTAAAACGGCAGAGGGCTATTTCTCAGAAATGCGGACAAACCTGTCTCTAGCGGACATACACGTCTACGACACGCACACTCGATTTTGGGACCAATTGATGACTATCCATGAGAGTTGAGTCTTACTGTTAGGAAATCACGATCACATGCATACACCTAAACCCCACAGCCAGTGAGCTGCAATTAGCGACCACCTATCTTAGTGACTATATTTTGATGGTCCATACAGTGACCGTTATAGACAGGTTTGCTTGTATAGCTCTATCAGTGGTTCGTTGATTGAAATAACATATCACCTCAAGAAAGCAGAACTGAGATCGATAACCATTTCACCAATGAGGGTTGGGGGGGGGCGCATACCGCTGGGTGGTAACCCCCACTCCATCACATCCAAACCCATACTCCACATACAACCAGGGTTGTCAAGACTTTAACTGTATAGATAATGTCAAGTGATTTCCTGAAGTAAACAATAGCATCTGATTGCAGACCCTCACGCTCCTGTTGTTAGTTACTGTTATGACATTGTAACCACTTCCAGATATTTAGATTGCATCGCGAGTTGTGGAATCCTAGTACAGGATCACACACATTCTTGTGTTAAAATTTGAGCTAAAATAAACCAGAAAACTATTGTTAACACTCGTATGCAGTAATTCTAATTCCAATAAAGAAGGATTATTGGGTTTGAGCAGCATTTCAGAATTGTCATAATTTTATTCGTGCGTTTGTGTGTGCGCGCGCGCGCACACGTGTGTGCGTGTGTGTGCGCGCGTGCGTGCGTGCGTGCGTGTTTGTCGGTCGGTTTACGTGCTCCCCATAAAAACTAATCAAATTTGACTCACATTTTTTAACACAACAAAGAATTTTATTGTGAAAGCGGATATCCAACATTAGCCATGATACAGAAAAAAGGCAGATCAAATTTTTGGAGACTATTTAGCTCAAACCTTTTACATAGGAAAGGATGTGACAATACACTAGGGTTTCACAATTTTGGACGTAATATGACAAAATCTTGTGAATAGGAAAGATGTACAATGTGATAAAAATGGCAGGGCGAGGGTCTGCAATCTCTTTCTTGTTATTGTATAACACCAAAACAAGATAAAATGTACCATTTCCCTTTACCTTAGCAAATACCTTACACAAAGAGACACATTGCTTGTTCATGTCTTTATGCCAAAGCATGTGGGTTATTTAGAATATTAACAAGAGGCCCAAGGGGCCTGTATCGTTTACCAAGTTTTATTAAAATTGGCCCAGTGGTTAATAAGTATGATTTGCTAAGAAATTTGCAGAAAATACAAGATGTCCGCCAAAACGTTATATTTTGATTGATTCATGGCGGGCATGTCTTTTTTACATATACACATATACAATTTTCGGCCCGATCCATTCAGCGATTCTGGAGTTGTTTTCGCGAAAACTAGATGATCCAAGATGGCCGCCGAACCATTTGGTCAATCAAGTTCTCTTGAACAAACTTGGCTTAGCTCTTACCCTAGATGATGTTTCATGAGTTTTGAATCGATTCCCAAGCGGTTTCGGAGATTTTTAGACTTCTACAAACCGACCAAAATCCAAGATTGCCACGGTTTCGGAGATTTCTAAAGACTTCTACAAATCTGCCAAAATTCAAGATGGCCACCGGCCAAATTGGCCGATCGACTGTTTGAACCAAATTGAAACTCTATGCCCTAAGGATGCTTCCTGCCCAGGCCTGTGCTGTTATGGTAACCTATTGAAAACGCTCTCCATGAGGTTGCCTTAATTTATTTTAGGGGACCTGAACCAGGTTACCGTAATCTGTTGATTTTAGTATGGACATCAATGAGCTTTCTAAGGTTTAGGTTACCATATGTCTCCTTAAAGCATATAAGGCAACGTATTCTGGGTTATCATTGGAAATATTACAGCACAGGCATGCTTCCGATATTATTTAATTGAAATCGACCAAGTGGCTCTTGAGAAGTCATTTAAAGAAAAAGTTGACAGACGGACGGACAGTGGATGGTCGCCATGGCATAAGCTGACTTGGCGATTCCGGCCAGGTGAGCTAATAATTATTTAAAACATGTTTTGTTTATGTTTCAGATGATACTTATGTCCCAGAGTCATGTGAAAGACACTCATGCTATAAATTCATGATGCTAATTTACCAGCATCTACTTACTGTATCTGATGACATATTTCACTCTGGCATGTTGCTCAAATGCAGTAGCAGTATTCTGCATGTCATTGGTTGAATCTTTCAATCTAGTCTGGATATGGCATTTCAAGGGCATCATGATTTTGCATGACTAAACCATTTAGTCAATTTCATAGCAATATAAGTCATTCCAATTCCAGAATTTTAAAAATAGTCTACCTATGGACATTTCTCAGTACCACTGTTTGGGCCGGCTTGAGTGATAAACCGTTAAGTTGGATAAATTTGTGTCGCTTTAGAGCATTTGTCATGTAGTTGTAATTTAAGATGGACCAAAATAAAAAAAATTATAAAGTATCATTACCATGCAAAAAATGTCTGTGATATTTTCATAATTTACCAACAAATAAACACCCTTGAGATTGTATCGCTCACCTGGAACATCAGTATTTGAATAAGAACACGTGAAAATAAATTTCAAATCACATTTTGGCTGAAAACATACATATTTTGGTCAGAAATGCTAACATTTCTTTCTTGAAATGAGGTAATTTGAGATTAAAACCAAATCATTTGGACAGAGATGTATATATTTTAGCAGCAAATATGGAAATCGCAGGTCAAAATTTAACACCTTTGACCAGAAAGTTGAAACTTATGATCAAAATTACAAATTCTGTGCTAGAAATGTGCATAGGATAGTAGAATTATGTAAGGGACTGAGGTATTATCTTTTGAAAATTACAACAGTCTCCATTTATCAGGTCATACAGCATGTGAATTCTGTATTTGATGAATGATACTCATGACTGAGTTAGAAAATCACAATTTTTCATTCATCAAGTACGGAATTCATATTCTGTACAAACTGGTAGATTGAAGACTGGTGTAATTTTAGATTCTTATATCCAATTTTCAGTACTCATTGTGTCTACTGACAAAAATGACTGAGTAAGGCCAGGTACATTAGTGACTGTACACAATATGTGTATTTAGACACTAACCCAAGATTATTTGTTTAACATCTAGGCCATGCAACTCTTTAAACAATATATGCGAGTCTTATTAACTACTGGTTCTGCAACAATTAACCAGTTTGAAATCATTGTCATAACTTGACACAAGGGTTAAATAAAAACTTCAATCACTAAAACTAAATTTTTTCTTTTTAACTCATTCAATAAATACAGTATTTTGCCTTAAATATGATTATTGATGCAATGAATTGTAATTATCAGAGTGTGATGTTAATAACAAGTATGTATGAGACTTTGAAAACAGTCTTTAGAACCACCGTGGTCACATCCATCACAGGTGTGTGCTTGTCATTCTGAGATTGACTGAGAATGTCTTTTGGGAATTTGGTACCGGTATTACAGATGTTATTCCATTTACTGCATCCAATCATTTAAGAGCGATGAAGAAGAAATCATAGAATGCATCTCATTGCAAGGCCTTCTTATCTGTTACACTAGACATTGATTTGGTGCACACTCATCACCCTGGCACAGGCTGCAAGCCAGTCATTCCAGTGATAAGTTGTCAAAAATAGTCTTCTTACGGTCTGCAAATGGAAATTTTCCATGGGGCAATCTATATCAATTCGCAGATCAAGAGAATGCTATTTTTGAAATCTTATCACTGCAATGATTGGCTCAATCACCAAGCCAGTTATTCCAGTGTTAAGTTGTCAAACATAGTCTTCTCATTGTCTGTAAATGGATATTTTCTAGGTGACAATGTATATCCATTCGCAGACCAAGAGAATGCTATATTTGAAATCTTAACACTACACTGAGTGGCTCAATCACCAAGCAGTCATTCCAGTGGTAAGTTGTCAATAATAGTCTTCTCACTGTCTGCAAATGGAAATTTTCTATTAGATAATGTATAATCCATTTGCAGACCAAGAGAATGCAATTTTTGAAATTTTATCACTGCCATGATTGTCTCAAGCACCAAGAAGTCATTTCAGTGGTAAGTTGTCAAAAATAGTCTTCTCACTGTCTGCAAATGAATATTTTCTATAGGGCAATGTATATCCATCCGCAGACCAAGCGAATGCTATTTTTGAAATCTTATCACTGCAATGATTGGTTCAATCATCAAGCCGATTATTCCAGTGTTAAGTTGTCAAAAATAGTCTTCTCATGGTCTGCAAATGGGCATTTTCTATGGGGCAATGTATAATCCATTTGCACACCAAGAGAATGCTATTCTTGAAATCTTATCACAGGAATGACTGGCTAAATCATCAAGCCAGTCTGTCATTTCAATGATAAGTTGTCAAAAATAGTCTTCTCATGGGTCTGCAAATGGATATTTTCTATGGGACAATTTTTTTTTCTTGACTACATTTTCTCATTACAGGGTACATACATCTTCTGCAGAATGAAATTCCATACTTTTTCTATACCTTTTGCAGACCTAATTAATCAATTTCTAGTCCCATTTTATGTCTCAAATCTGTGTCCATATAAAAGCTGCCACATTTTTTAGAAAAATTATGAAATTTGTAGCTAAGATCATCAATATTTTGATTATTATCTATATTATTTTGCAAATGAGAATCACATCTGACAAAAAATTAAATTGTACATATATTTTCCAAAGCTGTAGGAGAAAATATTAAATTCTCCATAATTTTCAAGGCCTGAATATATTGGTTTCTTATAATTCCACACTTTTCCAGACTTTCTGTGTACTTGTGTATGAACCATGCCATTACAGGGTTAAACCTTTCCCTTGAGGAATATTTTAATTTCAAGGCAGCCATACTGGAAACACTTTACTAGTGTGTACACAGGTTTGGCAGTTTGTCTCTCAACAATTTTGACACTTGCATGATGAAACTTAACAACTTTCATAATTTGTTCCTTTTGACAATATATATTGTGGCTATAACAACTGCCCTGCATTAAAAATCCAATATGGCTACCTGATTTAAACAATTCAGATTCAGAGAGTGTATATTGTGCCACACCTTATTCGACCACAGGTTCATAGGGTTAGTTTTAACACTGGAAATGTAAGTCACTGGAAATGATTCTTGTTTTCTTGTTTTAACTCTTTAGCCAGCCAAAAACAGCTTCTGCAGTGGTCATGAGAAATGTGTATTTGCAGACTAAGAGGATTATTTTTTTTAAATTACCACTGGGATGGCTGGCTCAATAACCGAACCAGTCATTCCAGTGTTAAAATTTCAAAAATAATCTCTTGGTCGGCAAAGGGACATTTTCAATGAAAACATGGAATTTATTTTTCAATTCAAGGATTAAAGGGTTAACAGCTTTTTTCATTAAACCATTGTGAAAGCTTGCAGGATGCGGCAACTATTTTTTTTAGATTTTACCACTTGAAGAATTGGCTCGATAATGAAGCCAGCCATTCATGGTAAATTTACAAAAATTGTTGTCTATAATTACTGCAGTGCTGTACCGGTATTCGAAAATTCATTTACCAGAAATCGAGAATTAACTTGTGTTATTTATGGCTATAAATAACTGGCATGATTATTTTGAAAAGAATTTGACCGTACAGAATTTAAGGAAGTAACAGCACACTCAATCTATTTTCAAAATAATCTGGCAACTATTATCTGTTACCTATGGCATACACTTGGGCCTTGGCTCGATTCACTATTCATATTCTGACAGTTACTCTGTGCTCCCAGTGTGGTCGTAATAGACAGGTTTTGTCGATTAAATTAAATCCTGGATTTGAAGCGTCATTTTTAGAGGACGATGGCTCGATTATTTCAAACAACAAAATAGTGTCTGTACTTTTAGATCGAAGCTGTAGTTTTGACATGTTAGAAGCGAGGCGGACAGAAGATCTATCAGAACAGCGACAGGGATATTCGAAAACTGATGACTCATTTTGGCAGCTTAAATTACGGTATATAGTAAAGGCAAACATTTCAGTGATGATCTGTTTGTGTCGATAGCAATGCATTCTGGGAAATGTGCGAAGTTCCGAAGTGCACAAAAGAAATAGATATGAGTAAACAGATCTAATTTTAAAACGTGTTCCCGACCTAAATGATAACCTAATTAGCCCCTCGCGAATACTCACCGTGTACGTTGGAAAACGAGATTCTGAACGTGTTATTCTGAGTTAGACGTTTTCGTCTAACTTACGCATGGGTCTCAGCTCGCGTAAGTTACGACCATATTTATGCACACCCCCCCCCCCCCCTGCGTAAGTTACGCACTTTTCGTGAAACCCGATGTAATTGTATCTGATCATTTTGAAGATTTTCGATCTTACACTTTGATAAAACTTCCTATAAGAATACGGTCACGCCTTCAGAAGACTATGATGTTGTGATTGCTGCGACAATCTATCTTCTGAGGACGCAACTGTTCTGGTTACGGCTCGCCTCTTCACCACGAAAGATGAAGATATTTGTATTGGTAACCGGGCCTATCTGACAGATCAAAAGCTCTCAGGAAAGGTACAGGGTTGCCCTGTACTTCTGGAATAATTAACCAAACTCGTGCCTTGAATATATACAAGGTGATGATTTTATTCTGATACTAACTGTACACTACAACTATTAAATGATGGTGACTTATACTGTCACAACCTACAAGTTATATCTACTACTTATATCACGATTATATTTTAATATTACTTGATTATTTTGCAACTTGATTACTCCCAACTTATAGCTGATATGTTATCAAGACTACGATTAACTTATTACGGCTTACTAATCAATACGGATAATGCCAAACCTCGACTTGATTACTCTCAACTGAGAATATTACGTATCTGAATCAACGATGGTAAAAGATTAAAGCATCAATAGACAAAGTGCCTATTATATACGAATTACATTTTCCTAACTTCTATACATATTACGATATATAGATCTATATATATCGTAATACATAGTTCCTGTTCCTTTCATCCTTCTAGGTAGATATAGCCACAGCTTGATTGGTCCACACATTCTTGTCCCCCAATCAACATCTGCTTATCTCTTCCTAGAAGTTCGTACCTATTTCTGTTGGTCGTTCTGACCAATCCCTGTTCGCCTATCTCTCGATTTCACTCTGAAACTTAGTTCTTTTTGTTTCTCTGCCACAGAGTCTGACTCGATGCTCATTGATTATGACGTCATCTCGATTAATCAAACTCTGGGCTTCTCTTCTATGGAGATAACTTAAAACAGGGTCAAAGCGGTGTTGGCTGGTTCTGATTTGATGCGATCTGTCAGCTAACTAACAACACCACGGTATGTGTTGTTGTAGCATGCCTTTCTTTGATTGACATATAGTTGATATACAAATTTCGATTATGTTATTAATTCCTACAGGACGCTACAATGCCTCTGTCCTGTCCCTTGCCTATCGTGGATAAGCCTGTAGGAAATGAACGTTAATAAGCACATGAGCTGTATGACCTCATTGCCAGCTGGTGTTGTTGTACTTGCTCAAGGGAGTCGGAATGCCGACCGTCAACAACTACATGTCAGTCTGTTTCCTATAATTCTCTCGATTCCCATCGATTCGTATCTATTCTTATCACTCTACTATTTACTAAACTAACGGCCTAAATGACTGCTGAATATTATAAAAGTGTATGCCGATCCCACAGCAACAACTTTTATCATCAACTATTGACAGATTTCACCAACTCAGAACCGTCGGTCTTATTCCAATCTATTCTAACATCTAACTTATCGTGATGAATATACTACTACAGTTTCAATCTGGTTCCTATTCTATTTCTGCGAAACTTATTCTATTTCCGCGAAACCGTATCCTATCATCAGCACTGGCTGAAGTCATCCAGTGCAGCTTCCTACTATATATCTAACTGCTATTCATATTCACTCAGTTCACTAGCTCACCTGGTATTTTCAAATAATAATAATTTCACTGAGGTCTTACTCATAAAAATAAGACGTCCAGTGAGGTCATGACTCCCACAAGACAATCCGATATCTACACATGCCCCTCAACCAAAGTTAATTAACCATCTCTTAAGGCCTTTAAGAGAGTGATAATTAACTCGTTGTGCAACATCAACAACAAAACTGCACCATACCAGGGCTCTCGGATACTGAATCAATAACACTATGATCACTCATGAGAAGGAAAAGAAAAAAAATATATAACAATACAATGCGATTACTAACCAAAAGCTAAACAACTAAATAAACATTAAACCAAACATACAAAAACAAATCCTAATCCACAATGCAAATACCATTACAGCTCATAATAAGGTCATAGTGACATCCACAATACGATACACAATCATCACATGGCACTATAAAGTCTGTGCTACAATACCAATATCATCCCAAGTCCTCGTATTGTATACTGATGTTAGGACTGGCATCCAATTCCACGTTTCCCCATTCATCAGCCGTCGGGTCGATCACAGTCCTGGTTTCAACGTTAGGCGACGACCCGGCTGATATCCTCAGCGGCTCCGGTAGGGCTGCAGGTCTCCGAGGCCTCTGAGGTGGAATACTTCGTGGCGCACTTCTATGGGCCGCATGTGGCTTGCAACGAATCCAAATCCACATACGAGAAAGTAATCCACATTTATATAATATAATCACAATCACAATTATCACAATGAAGGAGCCCATCGAATACGAAACAAAGAACGTACCCCCATGCCATAGACCATCACTGGGTCGATCGCAGATAATGGTGCTAGCGGCATGTACTTAGACTTATGCAAATGGTCCCACTTCTGCACACTTAATTGCTCAACAATCATTGACTGGTTGAGAAGGCCGGCCACATCCAATCTTGGTGTATCAATGGCCAGACTGATTCGAGTGTATGTCCGACTATAAGACAGAACTGGCTCAAACCGCCAACCCTTACCACTATAATCGCACTCACCAGACATCAACGCAAACACACCATTCTCAACTACGCATCTGTCAGTCAGTCGTCCTCCGCAGTGTATTTCAATAGTTTCCCCAAACGTTTGCAACACGACGCCTATTTTCTTGTTGACAAAAATTTTACTGGATGTCTCGTTGGACTCGGTCAACTGAATATTACAGGTACTATCGGTGGTGTTAGTTAGTAAACTCACTATGCACGGCACGTGGGTCTTATCGACCCTTAGATGCCCGTGGCATACTCGAGGTTTACTACTTCGGCACTCGGAAGGAGTGAAATACCAGCCCGTCTTGGTGTCGAGTCCTATGCTAGTCCGGGCTATCAATATTTGCATGTAGTACCCTACCACACTCAATGGTTCGGGCCACGAATGCAGCCCGTATTCAATGTAATTACCCCCGTCTATCAAAGGTAACGTCGCTACGTAATGCAATCTTTCGTCATCCTTCCACAGAGGATATACGACCACGTTTCGATAGTACCACTGGTACGGACGTATCAATCGATTACCTACACTAACCTGTTTAGCTACCTCGGCCAGGTCTTTGGGGCTAAACAATTCCTCAGTCAATCTCCCCAGTTCGAGCGAGGCCGTTTGCCTATGGAACTGGGCTGCCGCCTTCTGGTAACTAGTTACCACATCATCAGCCGCGTTGATAAGGTGCCCCAGCCGCACTAACGCATACAGTTCCGCCTGCCGCGTTGCCTGTATTTTAAACATCCGGCTCACATTACGGGTCACTTCACTTAAGCTGTCCGCAACCTCGTTGATCCTATTCACATTGGTGTCTATGCCTTTGAAAGCCAGCTTTACGTGGGATGCCAGTTTGTTAGAGAAATGTACCAACCTATTAACATTTCTCATAGCCTTCTTCACTACATCTTGGATTGCTTCTATATCGCCCGACGTAGCGGTCCCGAATAACGAAGATGCTATATCCCCCACAAAGTTAAAGAGTCCACGCTTAATCCTCCTACTACCACTGCCCAGCATAGTTTGTTGTATTCCCATGGCAAGTGTCCTTAGGCCGTCCACCCTATGTTGGAGACCCAAAATGTCACGGCTGCTTAATGAAGTCCTTTGACTAATATTAGCCACAAGAACACGAATTTGTAGTAACTGATTAATAAATCCGTCAGGCAGATATGGATGGTCTATCAACACTACTACCGTCCACTCAGCCCGTATCACTGATATTTGCCTGTGGTCGGTGATCATGACTCCATTCGATAATCTATGCACGCTAGAATTCCTACAGACACCGTAAACTATTCCTACCATTACCGCGCTTATCCATAACCGCATTGTATACATGATGATTATCTGGTGCGGGTTACTAGTACTGCGTGTAGGCAGAGAGTGACTTTACCTCTGTCTGGGTCGGCTTATAACCGCTTCGATACGACCGATGAAGTCATCGTATCGAGCACGGCCAAATGCGCCAATCCTGAGTCTCTTAGGGTCTGAGTAGACATCAGGAGCGAGACTGCGCTTGCGCAGAAAGTAGGGATGAGACGGAAGCGTTTCCATTGGCTCATTGGTAGGCTCGGGTACATCTTCCGAGGTGTCCATCATAACGGTACGACGAGTCTCCGGGGTTTCCCTTGGTGACCCATAGTTTCGATCGTTACTCATCCCAGGTTGATCTATATTTACATCAACCCTCCTACCCCCCTTGCGCATCGTTGGCTCCTCCTCAGAAGCTGGTCGCTTCCTACGAGCCCTCTTACTCGATGTCGCCCCGGAGTCGTTTACCGGCAAAGGTTTGGACTCGGGTACCATCACTTGAGGGTGATGGCTGGCTTTCGTACCTTTAGCAGGGTTACGAATAGGGCGTGGTCGGACCTTGTCCCAACACATCTCTGAGTCAACTACATGTAGCTTAGATATATTAAGTACGCATACTTTCCCAGACCTCTGATGTCGGACATGAGCCACGGGACCATTGATCTTAAAGATCTCGTACTCAGGGTCACTGCGAGAGGTCAATTTCATCCTCTCCTCAGCTTTTACAACCACCGAATCGCCCACCTTATATTCACCAGCGTTTGCACGCTTGTTAATTTGTTCGCGGTGAACTTCTCGAGACTTAGCCGTTTCTCCACGAGCGCACAGCAAGGCATTATTAAGACATGTAAGTCTTTCGCCAAGATCCTGCGTGGCATCCAGTGGGATGGTTAACGGAAGTCTTGCACGACGACCATACGTCAGATAAAATGGCGTATATCCGGTCGTGGAGTGACGAGAGCTGCGGTATGCTGTTAAAGCTGCGCCCAATTCGTCCTCCCATGCACGAGATTCATTATTCACACCTTTCTGGATTAGCTCCTTGAGCGTACGATTGAACCTCTCGGTACGTCCATTCGTTTGCGGATGGTATGGACTCGATCTTCTATGATCGATACCGTGTTCCTTAAATCGTTCTTCCAGACTATTTGAACAAAACTCTTTACCCTGATCAGTGATCACTATCTCAGGGACACCATGACGAGCGACATACTCGTTGAAAAACTTGTCTTCAACATTCTGAGAAGTCTTGGCATTAATCGGATATGCCTCTGCCCATGCAGAACAGTGATCGATTATCATCATAATATACATATTACCTTTGCTCGACTCTAGTAGTGGACCAATTAAATCCATGCCTATTATCTGACTTGGATAATCAGCCATGGGCATTTCACTATACCTAGGTCGAGTGGTGACGGGTCGGTTGACCTGACACGTTGTACACTTTTCCAACATATTCACCACATCTTTCCTCAAAGACGTCCATACAAACGAATCTCTTACCATACCGATAGTCTTTTTCAGACCTTGGTGACCAGCTCGTTCATGAGCTATCCGGAGCACTTTCTCATGGAACAGGGTAGGTAAGATAATTCTGGGGTACTCAGCGTCCAACGCTGAAGGTGTAATTAATGAATACAATATACCGTTTTTGACCATGTACTCCTCCGGCGTGTTCTTAAACAATTCCGGGTATTCCTTGGTCTGCTCGGTACATAATTCATTGTAGTCGACACCAAATACCTCTAGAGGGACGTGCGGTAACGCCCCCTCGTCCACATCAGGTATGACACAATCGCCCGTGTCAAACGTGGCGACCTCTACCGGTCGACGTAACCTGGACAACATGTCCGCTCGAATATTCTTCGAGCCTTGGATGTACTCAATCTTACATCCGTACTCTGCAATCAGCACGGCCCAGCACTGCACTTTGGTGTTCTTCACTTCTCCAACAAACAAACTCTTTAGGGGTGTGTGGTCAGTGTACACCGTAAACTGTGCGCCAAATAGATATGGTCGGAGCTTCTTCAACGCGTAAATCACAGCGTAAGCTTCCTTCTCTATTACGGGCCAATTAAGCTGACTATCTTTAAGGGTAGAGCTCACATACTGAATCACCCGCTCTACACCTTTATCATCTACTTGCACTAGAATTGCACCAATCGCATAGCTAGAAGCATCAGTATACAACTTATAGGGGGCATTCAAATTAGGATAGGTGAGAACCGTCTCACTACACAACAAGTTCTGCAATTTCTTGAACGCTTGCTGTTCTTCCTTACCCCACTCAAAACACTTATACTTCTTGGTCAATTCTATCAAAGGCTTTGCAATTTCGGCGTAGCCTTGTACACAAGATCGGTAATAACCTGTAGCTCCGAGAAAACTTCTCACTTCACCCACATCTCGGGGTGGAGACATTTCTCTAATGACCTTGACCTTCTGAGCCTGAGGAGCTACCCCTTGTGCTGAAATGCGATAGCCTAACAAGTCCACTGACTTACTGGCGAAATCACATTTCTTCTTTTTCACTTGCAAATTATATTCTCGAATCTTGCGCATGACCTTACGCAAGTGTTGTGCATGATCCGTTGGATTTCGTGAATATACGACTATATCGTCTACGAACACATGCACCCATTTTCCTACAAATTCCCGGAAAATGTCATTCATTGCCCTTTGAAATACGGCACCCGAGTTGCAAAAACCGAAAGTCATCCGAATCCACTCGAACAAACCTTCACTGCAGACGAACGCCTTCTTCTCTATGTCTTGGCTGGCCATTGGTATCTGCCAATATCCAGACTTCAAGTCCATAGTAGAAAAGACCGTTGCGCCGCGCATCGAATCAAAAATGTCAGAAATATTCGGCAACGGGTAACTATCCTTACGACATACCGAATTCAACTTCCTATAGTCAATACAAAACCGGGTGTCACCGTCCTTCTTGGGGACCAATGTAATGGGTGACGCCCAGGGTGATGACGATGGTCTTATGACGCCCGCTGCTAGCATCTCTTTTACCTGGTTTTTGACCACATACTGCTTAGCCAGCGGTAGACGGTAGGCCTTCTGCCTTATAGGATACGAATCTCCTGTTGGCACCGTACACTTTACTTTGGGGACCAATCCTAAAGTGTTTGGACGAGCCGTATCAAAGATATCCGCAAAGTCATCCAGAACTTTGTCGATATCTTTATATCCGGTCGTTTCTTTACAACTCGCGTATACATATCGCGTTTGTTCCCTATAGGGATATCTAAAGGGATATACCCGACCAAACCATACTACAACTTTGGTCCGATAGTCAATCTTTGCATTTCCCAAGTGCAAAGCATCCGCTCCAATCAAACATTCATGCCGCATGCTGGCTACAACCGTACTCGGAATAGGCCGGGCATTCTTGAATTTGACTTGAGTCTCTCCCAAACGTTCTATGTGGGAACCATTTACAGCTAAGAGCGTCTTGGCTCTTTTCAATGGCCTAGCATTTAACATGCTACGCCATATATCCTTTCGGATCAAGGATGTGCTAGCACCAGTATCTACTAGGGCATGCAGGTACTCACCTTGATCCTCCGGACCGTCTCTTTCTAATCGCAGACGGATCAGAAACCGTTCGGTCGGTGTTCTCACCAACGGTTTCCTCCGTCGCAGTTTCCCGGACTCCTTCGTCCATCCACTACTTCTGCATACGAACTCCGTTGGCCGGATGAGTCTCCTCCGATATCGTGAGAATACCGGCCATACTCATCCGTGCCCTCCCCCATTAAAACTAAACCGTCCTGGTTTTCATACTCGTCATGCGCCCTTAAACTATTGGCTACGTCTCTGCGCACGTTCCGTGAACACGAACGGGGTGTTATATTCCGTTCCGACTGGTTATAGTTCGGTCCCAACTCGTCAATATCCATGGCGTCATCCCTAGCCTCTTCCCTCGGCCTCTTTAGCACTCGGCGATGTTCTGGATTCGCCGGTCTGGTTGCCTGATTTACTGCTAATGGACAATCGGGAACAATGTGACCGTTTTTACCGCACCTAAAACACTTTATGGTTTTGGGTCTTTCTTCTCTGTCTTTAATCACAATATGGCACTCTCGAGCTAGGTGCCCCTCTATTCCACACGTGAAGCACACTATGGGTGGTCTCCGTCCCTGCTGCTGTTGCTTCGGTGGGGCTCTCCTTTGTACTGGATTTCGGGTGGGTTGAACAGCCTGCGGGCAGTCACTCTAATAGTGCCCCACCCGTCCACAATTAAAACAAGTGATGTGCTGCGCCCTGCCCTGCTTGCTCGATTGCGGCGGTCGCTGCGACTGGGTCTGCCTTGCTGGCTTCTCTTGCTTTCTTCTGACCACTGGTTGACGTGGTCTCTCCTCACTAGTTCGCTCATTCTTCAGGGTGCCGATGATACCACAGAGCTTTTCTATCATCTTGCTCTGCTGAGCCATCTGACGTTTTAGTGAATTTATCACCGCCCATACCCTGCGTTCCTCCGCTGCATCTAATACGCCTACCTCCATCGGCTCCTCGTATCGCCCATCTATCTTCATTGCTCGGAGGAGATCATTACATACCTCCTCCTCCTCAGATATTTCCATGGCACGGGCCAATGTCGTGGTATGTTTCCGCACAATCCTCTTACTCAGGTTGCGGTCACCCAGGGCCTTTAAGTATATGGCTAGCACAGTTCTTTTATTGTCATTGTTCTCTTCAGGGTAGGCTCGGAGCGCCAACTCCCTGTAACGGCGATTAAAAGTTATAAGCGTTTCGTTTCTCCGCTGATGCACCCCTTCCAGGGCATATTTCACCCGCTCATCTTCGTTGGAAGAAATGAAGTTGGTGGTGATATACTCCTCTATCTCTGCAACGGCGACATCTTCTCGCACTTTTCCCACGAGAAATCCGTCCACTGCACGCGCCAATTGCCCCCGGGCAGCTCTAGTTATTATGTATGCCGGGATTCCCTCCAGTCTTCCCTCATTCGCCACCCATACTCTCTTCGCCTCATCTATGAAGACCCTGACTTGCTCCGGAATCAGTCCGTCGCAAGGCTGTATTCTCTGCACCATTTCCCATATGTCCTCTCGGTACACCCAGGCTGTCTCTCTCCTCCCGCTACTCTCTACGATGGCCCCCGCCATGGCTGTACCCATCACCCGCATGGCGGCCACTGTTTCGGGTCGCAATTCTGGTCTGGGCTGAGGGTCAGTGAGGCATGGTAATGTAGGGTCAGGTTTACGGACCATCTTTACTACTGATAGTAAAAACAGACAATTATTCTCTGGAGTCGGGGTTGCTCGGTGCAGGTTATGTCGGTGGTAACTTTTACTATTGAACTGTCCCGGTACTCTCTATGCTCAGTTACCCTCGTGTGCTCTGACTGCCTTACCGCCTTTATAAATACTTGTACTTTATCTGCAACGCTGTCTAACACTACCTTAGTGGGTCGTCCTGCTTGTGCCTGTGCCATACGTCTTATGTACTTACAGTTTGTGTTTTTATTATTATTCCGATCCTGGCAGGTGAAGCCACTGAAGATTTTCGATCTTACACTTTGATAAAACTTCCTATAAGAATACGGTCACGCCTTCAGAAGACTATGATGTTGTGATTGCTGCGACAATCTATCTTCTGAGGACGCAACTGTTCTGGTTACGGCTCGCCTCTTCACCACGAAAGATGAAGATATTTGTATTGGTAACCGGGCCTATCTGACAGATCAAAAGCTCTCAGGAAAGGTACAGGGTTGCCCTGTACTTCTGGAATAATTAACCAAACTCGTGCATTGAATATATACAAGGTGATGATTTTATTCTGATACTAACTGTACACTACAACTATTAAATGATGGTGACTTATACTGTCACAACCTACAAGTTATATCTACTACTTATATCACGATTATATTTTAATATTACTTGATTATTTTGCAACTTGATTACTCCCAACTTATAGCTGATATGTTATCAAGACTACGATTAACTTATTACGGCTTACTAATCAATACGGATAATGCCAAACCTCGACTTGATTACTCTCAACTGAGAATATTACGTATCTGAATCAACGATGGTAAAAGATTAAAGCATCAATAGACAAAGTGCCTATTATATACGAATTACATTTTCCTAACTTCTATACATATTACGATATATAGATCTATATATATCGTAATACATAGTTCCTGTTCCTTTCATCCTTCTAGGTAGATATAGCCACAGCTTGATTGGTCCACACATTCTTGTCCCCCAATCAACATCTGCTTATCTCTTCCTAGAAGTTCGTACCTATTTCTGTTGGTCGTTCTGACCAATCCCTGTTCGCCTATCTCTCGATTTCACTCTGAAACTTAGTTCTTTTTGTTTCTCTGCCACAGAGTCTGACTCGATGCTCATTGATTATGACGTCATCTCGATTAATCAAACTCTGGGCTTCTCTTCTATGGAGATAACTTAAAACAGGGTCAAAGCGGTGTTGGCTGGTTCTGATTTGATGCGATCTGTCAGCTAACTAACAACACCACGGTATGTGTTGTTGTAGCATGCCTTTCTTTGATTGACATATAGTTGATATACAAATTTCGATTATGTTATTAATTCCTACAGGACGCTACAATGCCTCTGTCCTGTCCCTTGCCTATCGTGGATAAGCCTGTAGGAAATGAACGTTAATAAGCACATGAGCTGTATGACCTCATTGCCAGCTGGTGTTGTTGTACTTCCTTAAGGGAGTCGGAATGCCGACCGTCAACAACTACATGTCAGTCTGTTTCCTATAATTCTCTCGATTCCCATCGATTCGTATCTATTCTTATCACTCTACTATTTACTAAACTAACGGCCTAAATGACTGCTGAATATTATAAAAGTGTATGCCGATCCCACAGCAACAACTTTTATCATCAACTATTGACAGATTTCACCAACTCAGAACCGTCGGTCTTATTCCAATCTATTCTAACATCTAACTTATCGTGATGAATATACTACTACAGTTTCAATCTGGTTCCTATTCTATTTCTGCGAAACTTATTCTATTTCCGCGAAACCGTATCCTATCATCAGCACTGGCTGAAGTCATCCAGTGCAGCTTCCTACTATATATCTAACTGCTATTCATATTCACTCAGTTCACTAGCTCACCTGGTATTTTCAAATAATAATAATTTCACTGAGGTCTTACTCATAAATATAAGACGTCCAGTGAGGTCATGACTCCCACAAGACAATCCGATATCTACAATTTGTTGAAATCTTCTTCATATTTTTATGTTCAAATATGTATTCATTGTCCCGCTTCTAAAAGAATTCCTTTGGGGCTTAAATAATTCATTTTCCTTCAGAACAAATAATTGATTCATAATATGTATGGGTCAAACATAATCAAGAATGCATACATTTAACGAAAAACGGCGGCTTCAGGATAAGCACTGTAGCAAATTGAACTATTTTGATTTAATTATTGTCTGTACCAGACTAACTATACTATCACAAATTTAACTGGCGTCAAATGAAAAAACATCGCGACGCCACTATTCCTATTAGATGCCATATAAAATGGATCTAATAATGAACTAAAGCCGGTACATCAAATACCATTCCATGCACTGGCTAATGCACATTTTATAGCTTCCACTTGGTATACATAACTGCCGGTATGAAACTATCATTTACAGTCAACCATGGCTTAAGTGCCACTGAAATTGAGAACAGAAGAGAGAAATCCTTGAGCATTGTATTTAACAGAAGTTTTATGAAAACCAATTTAACTCTGACGCCTATGTTGCTTAAGTGACCATCTATCCTGGTAACTCTAGAGATTGGACCGGTACTGGTTCAATACCGGGCCAATACGACCTGGTATTGGCGCAGTACTGGCCCAGTTACATACGTTATCCGGAAAAATGGCGATTCATGAGTGGTGGTATCATAATCATCTAGCGTATAGAACCAGAATCTTTAGGTTCCGAGATCCGGGATCAATAGCTTTAGTTTGGGAAATGCAGTGTTTAGAATGGTATTTGATGTGTGAGTTTATGCTGTACCTGCGTGCATGTGTGCGAGCGTGCGTGCGTGAGTGAATGAGCATGAGTGTGAGTGTGTGTGTGATTGTGTATCCGTATGTGTTTGCCGGCGTGAGGTCGTGCGTGTGCGTGTGCGCGCGCGTACGTGTATGCACGTGCCCATTGATAATAAGGCGTGTCCATTGGGAATAATAAGTGTAACTATTCTTGAAAATATGGGTTTCCATTGAGACTATTGAGAATGTCCATAGTGAAAATAGTATGCTAGAAAGCTGAAATTGCGTTAGGCAATATCAAATTAATTACACCACAGTATTTAGCAAAACGGGTGCCATGGAAAAGCATACTTGGATATGAATAATGGAAATTATAATATTTCACCCAAAACACTTGTTTGTTTGCAAAACGGTTTTGGTAATAGATTGTGCTGATTAGGCAATATACACTGATAACATATTAACCCGGTATTGAACCTATATTGACCCAGTAACTAGCATTATAAGGGAACAGCCATTACGATGTTAAATATATTCTACAGTTATCAGTGTTAAATTAGCCTGAGAAACTGCAAAAGCTTGTCATTTTGATTGAGTTGAAATTGAAATACTGGTATTTCATGGGTAATGGATCAACAGCAAGTCTTACTCGTACACTGTCTTGGACGAGTGAGACATGTTTTCTAGCACACCGTCGAAAATGTCGCTACTAGAAAGTAAAGCTTTGTTTAGTAGATACATGTTTCATTAATCACCAGAATTAACACTAATATCTACTAAATAAAGTTATACTTTCCTTACAACAGTACAAAAGACGAGAAATTACAATAATAGCCTATGTCTTAAAAGACATACCATTCATGTCCATCCGTCTGATGTTTGTGTCAGATTGACATATTTTGAGTGTGACGTCAGTAGATCAGTGACAAAATGTTTTTACTATGTCATTTGAAATGTACCTTTGTGCATTTCGTAATCTCCAGATAACTAACTCATATTTTTCGTAGATGTGCTGTTAATTCTTTCGCATAATAAAACAATATAACTCAATGTAATAAACTATTCTTTCAATTATTAAACGTTCACAATAATAATTATACAACTATTGTAATTCGTACATAAATATGCGCGATTTAAGTTTCATCTTATGCTTGCAAAGTGACATTCTTTGACGTACCTAGCATGCCACATTCTGTATTAAAATATAAATTAGTAAAATCTACTTTGAATTACAAAGTCAAAATAAGTACAAATACAAATTATTACAAGTAACATTCCAAGCAAGATTTTCCCAGTATCATGATATTTAAACAAAACCATTGCTTTATTTAGTATTTAGGCTTTAAATTGTGTTTTTCAATAATATCCATTTGAAGAGAAAGTTTAATTAGAAAACTTCTCACTGGAGTTACTGCCTCGGTAATCGTATTAAGACCCTGCAATCCAGCTATGCCAAAGCTTGGAGTGGGCCACCACTCCAGGCTTCCAAGTAGCTAGATTACATGAGCACAACTCTCAGCTAAGTTACTATTACTGTACTATTACTATACTAATGCTAAAAATTCTATAGCCCATTCATGAATGACTATATTCTTGACCAATCGCTACCATTATGGCCTTAAGAACAGGATACTTTGTTAACCAGGAGTGACCAGCGGGTGTGTGTAGGGATTTTAAGCTAAAGGTGGTTCCATTTCAAGCTAGGCCCATCCGCTTTGTAACTAAGTTCCACCAAGTTTGTACATGTGTTTGAATCGATGAATGTACATCAAACTCTGAATTCTCAGAACACTAATTTTAAAGTAACTTTACAGATAAACTGTTTAATATTTTGAAACTATTCAAAATGGGTCCGTTTTCTGCCTATGGCAGCACCCGCTTTTAATCAAATTAGTTTCAAAATATTCAAAAGTATTTATTAAATTGTAAATTCATACAATGCATACAATCCATACACTAGCGGCGGACCTTCAAATTTAATAATGGAGCTATCAGTTATTATATTTTAACGGCGGCTAACTAATGGCGTAATTGATTATGACATCACATACGTGATTTACAGTAAGCCACCATTCATATGATCTACGATTATTTGTGTTGATTTGGCCTGGTGTAGTACTTTTAGGATCTGCATGAAATTCCAGTGCTTGGACATGACTACCATCACAAGCATATGTTGAGCCCACGCACGGTCTGCGCTACTGGTTTAAAACCACATTGACATGATTCAGTGATTTCATCGATGTTGGCTCTTATGCGGCATAGAGTAACATTGGATATCATTTTCTATATGCTGTCGAGGAGCGCAAAGGTCTGCAGATTGGCTGAGGGCCCGTTAACTTCTTGGCCTTAGGTAGCATGATATGGGTGCCTTGGCCTAAAGCATTGATGGGAAGGTGGTGCATAAAAGCTGAATTTATTAGGGCACGATCGGTTTGGGGATAATGTTACTTGTGTATTTGAATGCCATTATGCTCATACCATCATGTCCGGATGCGCGTCCGTTTTTCAGGGCTTTAAGTGCCTTCTCAACTTTTGTTGTTTTAATTGGTGTTAGTAATGACCTGGGCCACGTGCGAACGGGTGCAAAGTACACCACCACGATGAACTATTCCTTGAACCACTTTTGAATTGCGTTTGCTTTTTCCTTAGTCAGTCCCGAGTAATTGTCCTTCAAAGCTATGTACAGTGAGTGGTGGTGTCTAGTCAGTAACTCGCATGGGTCGGGCTGCCCGAAACATTTTGTGTCAGTCATCCGTCGCAGTGATTTTATCTGCTATGGAGCCTGCTTGTTGAATAATAGGATCTTTTAAACGTTCACTGGGGCGGGATAGAATGTTATTGCATTCCCTGTATAGGTTGGTGCACTGAAATTTGGCCACATTGATAGATGAGTGGCTATAGTGCTTTCTTTTATCCTGGTAGTTTTACTACTCCAGCGTCATCAGCAGTCATCAGCGTACCTTACCATGGGCTGATCTGACCCTGGGAAACTGTTGGGGTTTCCGAGCCGTGATGGCCAAGGTGTGGTGTCACATACATTCCCTCCGTGTCTTCGGATACTTCGTAGTTAGCACTTTTGCCAATGTAGGAAAGCACTGCGAAAACATATCTTAATTATTATTTTATTTGCTGAACAATCCTCCCGCACCGCAGTGCAAAACTGGGCACCTTGTACATAAACCTAACGACAGGTTAAACGGTTAGTTCCATAGGACCCGGTGATGGGTGAGATGCGCATCCCCACCGAATCCCGTAAAGAATGTCTGGGCATGATATTTAGATCTGCCACGCCCTCACGGGAAGGACATTTACGGTGGGTATTTGGCTATCTTACCCCCACCATAACGATAGATCAGTTGCTAAAAATGCTTTTGTGAAAAGTAACCAGTGTCTTGTGACGTTTTATGTGGTTACGGAGCGAGATGTTCGGATTCCTATCCAGTTCGTGGATCTTACTAAGTAACATGTATGAGTGCTGTCTTCAGTATTGATGTCTTGGGGCATCCGTTCTCAATGACAGCCTATCTAACAGCTAGGTAGACACCCGCCATGTGTTGCCTAAAATAGTTCTTGTCACTAAAAACTAAAGATAGTTAAGCAGAGCAGAATGTCCGCATAAATAAAGCGGCAACTACTAATTCAGCATTCTAAGAATTACATAAGACGGTGACATGGGAATCATTCGGGAATCGTTTGTCCCGTCTTCACGTAAAACAGCACGCAACCCTATAGTCATAATCTCACTAGGTATGGTCTTTTCATTTTCAAGCATTTTGGTTGAAATATTAGAGTAGGCCCATTTTTGCCTACTACTCTTCTCTCGCTTTAAGCAGTGGCGACACCTTCCCGAGACGGAGGCCCGCGCGAGGCAAATACTCCTCACCCAAACTAGCACTAGGATAGTGCCCGCGTGAGGCACATGATTTTTTCGTCCGAGATAATCTTCTTTCCTTCCAGCTTAGAGGTATAATAACTTATATTAAGTTAATTAGTTAATTCTCGTGTATGGGAGCGTCCCTTACCGGGATACCTCTGCGGACCTACGAGTCTGTGTGGTACCTCCGGTAGCCGCATACTTAAAAGTTCATCTGGCTGTCTCTATGTCTTGTATTTCCGTATGCTCATCATTTTATCTACTCGACAGTCTGTTTTAGGTAAAATTATTGTATAGACTTATTTTAATTAGGTCACCAAAATCAAATCTTGTAAGTCCATAGATCACGAAATTGCTATGGGCGGGCATACTGGTGACATACAGTCTTGGGATGAGACAGTTGTGTTTAATGTTCGCGACAATAGTCGCACGGCCCCACGGGAACGATTGAATTCCACCGGCCTTAGGAGCCGGTTTTTGTTACCCGTAGGGCAGTCTCATACAGGATCCGTCACCCCGAGACCGGATGCTAACCAGCGTCATCATTCGTCGTGCACTTGCGGCGCAGGGAGTCGACATGATACACTGGAATGGCCCGACACTACTCCGTGAGCTACAAGTGGCGCCCGATGTGGGGCACGAAGGACATCATTGGTCAAACACAGCAGACTCACGCCCACACCATATAGTGAGCTCAGCTCAATATCTTCTCCATTTAGCCACGACTCCCTAGATCAAGAGGTAGCATCATACGATGGACTTACAGCTCACATGCTCACCGAATATGCCAGAAATTCTGCGGAATCAACAACACCGCAATATAACCTGTTTTCGCCTGTCAGTGATGGCACCTTTCGTGATGCCTCACAGGCGGCAACAAAGTTTAGAACTAGATCCTACACCAGCACCATCAGGGCCGAATCGTGGACGACCCCGACAAAGATACGATTACGGGCATGTAAATAATCCTTCAGACTACTATCATTCACCCGTGTCATCTACGAAGACCATATGGCCGGGTGACAATCCACATTATAGACAACTTCCCGCACTGCCCACTTCTAGCGCAACACTATACTCGAGGGTGACCCCACGGCATTATCGGGAGGAATCAGCACCACCGTTTCGTCGGTACATCAGTCACACTACACATCACGACCGTCAGCCGACTGCACCACCACCATATGAGGAATATCAGTCGTCACCTCGGGGAGAACGTCCGCGTAATCGTCACAGCATTCCGCCTCCGGTCCATAAACCCATGCCGGTCTATGGCTCTACAACTAGGCCGGACTCAGTAAATTGGAGTACGCGTGTCCTCGCTCCTCGGCATCAGCATCGACGGGACACATCAACACCACCACCACTACCACCTGCACACCTACCAGCTTCACAATACTTGTCAGACTCTCAGATACCCACACCATCCGGATTTCAACCACATCATTCTTCCCATGGTCCTGGCCGAGTCATTCTCCATCCCGAATTTAGCGGGGAGAATGACTGGACCAACTACAAAATACAGTTGGAGATAATAAGTCGGACTAACCACTGGAACGATCAGCAAATGGGTGAATATCTCGCGGCAAAGCTTTCGGGAAAAGCCCTTCAAGTTCTTGCGGATCTTGGAACTGACTACACACCCACCTACACTCAATTGATGGAGCGATTTGGCGACACAGCTCTCAGAGAAACCAGTCGTCTTCACCTCAAGAATCTCCGACGACACGAGTTAGCTAGCTGGATCAGAAGGCTAGTCACCCACACATATCCGAGCACCAATACGGAAGGCATAATCCATCTGCATCTCGACACTTTCATCGATGCATTGAGCGGTGAACCCGCGCTGAAAGAAAAATTATTTCTAGGCAACCACAGTAGTTTGGCCCAATTAACGGCAACCATGGTCCATTTAGACATCTTTCTGGATTGGGAGAAGAGTAGCCGACGCCAACTCCATCCTATCAACGAGATAGAGGGTGCAGCTATCGCCACGCCCACTAAAGCTCCCCCCCCCCCCCAGTTCATCAACACCAACCGCACAGACATCACCACCACCAGCTATACAGAATTCCAATCAGAATCAAGCGTCTGGAGGAAGGGGACCTGCCCATAGAGGAAGCTATAATGGGGCCCCCGGGTGCGGGAACCAGCACACCAATAACAACGGCAACATGAAAGAATGGATAGATGAGATCAATAAACAGATCTCCACACTAACTAATTTAGTCACGACACTCAGCACCAATCTCGCCACCACACACTTTAGGACAACAAATACCACCACACCTGTTTCGGATGCAGTCAGCCGGGCCATTGGAGGGAGCGGTGTCCTAACCAACCTCCTTCAACAACGCCCACCCCTGACCACAGCACACCACAACCGGAGAAGCCATCAAACTCTTAAGGGCACCGAAAGTAGAGTCACCTCGGTGCCCGTATCCACTTCCCAGCTCAATTGCGGCCTTCGCACAACAATGCACAGTAGCCAACAATCACGCACCGAAATCAGCTTTTACACCTACACCCAAATGCATGGCTTCACCTATGTCAATGCCTACGTTGCCTCCCCCATCTGCAGCATTGCCATCCCCCTCTTTCTCCACACATAACAAACGTTCTTTCCTATGTAAAACAGCAGTGGTAGGTTGTCGCACCTCCGCTGAAACAACGTTTTTGCAAGCACCACGTCCCACCACCAAGACACTAAATTCTCGGTATCCTTTGGTGGTATGCAAAACACCACCCCATCCAGCATCATCTCCCGCACTCACAGATAGTAGTGACTTGGGAGAAACGGTTCACTCTGCCTCATGGATCCACAAGCGCTGATGTAGATGGGGAAACCATGCCCCTGGCGGCAGCACTGTTTCTTTTGTGCTTCACTAAAACATCCAATGAAGAATTGTAAGAAATGGCTTGCACAGGAGGAGCTTATCCATCATCCCGTGGACACCACTGTCTACACTAATACAGCATACCCTGACACGGCAACACCACCATCATCATTGCTACCCCAGCTCCACCTTCATCGCAGCCCTCACAGCAGTGGAGACAACGAACTGGCCCTTTCCTCACTCAGCCATCCATCACATTAAGGGAAGCAATTAGGAAGCAGTTAGATTACATACGGAGTGATTCCGCTCCGACACCATTGTCGCAGATGGCGTCATTGGAAACTCTTCCACAGGTACATCGCAAAGGAATATACAAATGTGCCTGTCTGTTTAGTGGCGTTTCCACCAGTGCCACCATCGACACTGGTGCTTCAATCATGGTATTCAACAAGCGATTGTATGAGAGCATCCCACCTCATAAAAAGCCTCCCCTTAAACCTACAAACATTTACCTACAGACGGCTACGGGAGCTGATGTTCCCGTAGCCGGTGTAGTCAATTTAGTTATCCAAATAGAGGAGATGCAATTCATTCAGTGAGTTGTCATCGCCTCCATTCACAATGATGCCCTCCTTGGTTGTGATTTTCTCAGTGCCAGCGAAGCCATCATACATTGCAAACAACAGGAACTCGACATACACAGCCGGCGAATACCTCTTGGCCCGGCATTGTCATTATATGACACGTGTGCTGTAATACTATCAAGTACAGCCACTATTGAGCCGGGACAAGAACAAATCTTATGGGCCACTGCACCACAGTTAGGAAGCAACACACACATCTTGAACATGCTGGAACCCGATCCTGATTATATGATCGCCTCTTAATGCACAGGTCCCCGCATAATAGTAGACACTACTAATAAGGAAAATAGACCTATTAGAGTGTTCAATGGTACCGCAGATTCCATCACTCTGGAACCAGGAGTACGCTACGGCCATCTAGTGGACCTAATCTCATTGGAATCACCTACAGATGCTGACAACCCACCACATATGACTGCTGATCTACCCGAACATTTACATGATTTGTATCTATGTGCCACAGTTGGATAACAGCAATCACAGAAACGTGAAATTCGGAAATTACTACACAAATATCGTGATAGTTTTTCATCCGGAGACATGGATCTCGGAGAGACTCATCTCGTACGACACTCCATCGACACGCGCAACAATCGCCCCATACGACAACCGGTACTACGTCTTCCCATTCATAAGGAATCGGAAGCACACCAACAAGTGAACGACATGTTGTGGACTGGTATTATTGAACCCTCAGCATCTCCATGGGCTAGCCCAATAGTACTACCAGGCAAAAGGATGAAACCTTTCGGTTTTGTATAGACTACCGCCGCCTTAATGATCTTAGCATTAAGGATGCTTATCCGTTACCCCAGATAGACCAGGCCTTGGATTCCTTGTCTGGAGCCAAGTGGTTTTGTAGCCTTGACTTAGCTAGCGGTTACCGGCAAGTAGCAATGGATGAAGCTTACATGGTAAAGACCGCATTCGTTTGTAGGGATGGCCTTTTCCAATTCCACAAGATGCCCTACGGATTGTGCAACACTCCCAGAACTTTTGAATGACTCATTGAGCAGGTATTAATCACCCTGCAATAGGAAATCTGTCTCTGTTACATCAAAGACGTAATAGCCTTCAGACGAACGTTTGACCAAACCGTAATCAATTTGGACACCGAGCTTTCACGCTTCTGCATGGCCAATTTGAAACTCAAACCAAAGAAATGTCATCTATCTAGACAGAGCGCTGAGTTCCTGGGACACGTCATATCCATATAAATACATCCTTGTATTACAAGATTATTTTACAAAGTGGGTAGAAGCATTTGGTTTGCCGGACCAAGAGGCATCCACCGTAGCAGAGGTCTTGGCAAGCAATGTGTTCTGCCATTTTGGTATGCCTTATGAGTTGCACTCTGATCAAGGATATAATTTTGAGAGCCGGCGCATATTAGAGCTTGGCAAATTGTTCTATATCGTCCAAACAAGAACGACTACATACCACCCCCGGAGTGACGGGATGGTAGAGAGGTTAAACAGAACTCTCGTGGAGATGCTTACAAAGGAAACACGCCTTGATTGTAGAGATTGGGACCTATGGCTCCCATATGTGCTCATGGCTTACCGCATTTCAGTACATTCCAGCATGGGTTATACCCCTGCCCGGTTACCGTTAGGTTGTGACTTAGCCTTACCTTTGGATCTGGCCATGCCTCGTATACCAGGAGAGAAAAATTCACCATCTCTCTATGTTGAACTCTTGCGGCAGAGGATAGAACAAGCCCACGAATTATTGAGAGAAACATTATCCTCTGCACACCGGCGGCAAAAGACATGGCACGACCGGAGGGTGCATGGAGACCCGTATGAAGCAGGAAGGATGGTTTGGGTACACGATTCACGACGATCTGCAAACGGGCCAAGTAAACTGAGTTACCAGTGGAAAGGCCCCTATGTGATAGTAGTTAAGACCTCGGAAGTGACCCACCGTATCCGTGCTTTGGATCGCCTGACCTCAGTCATCCATTTCGATCAACTTAAACAATGTGTCAGTGACGCCCCAGCACCAGAGCTCAGACTGAGCATTTCTGGTGACACCGGTACCCAGACAGATATTTCTACGGAAAATAGTATTCCCACGGTTAGCGCAGAGCACCGCGGTGCCAATTCAGCCCCACTTCTACCAAGCCAGACCATGGGTGAATAAGCGGCTAATGCTGACGGCGATGACGAGATACGTACTCGTCCTCTTCCTGCTCAGCACGGGTCTACTCGATCTGGGAAGTCGTATCTGAAGAATTTTGTGTTTATTTTGCCCAAGGGACCGGATGGAAAAGTTGTTCCTCCAATCTCTTCCCGTTCCCACCTACTTCATGCTATACCCTCCATCATAAAGTTACCACAAGCGGAAGCTGAGGCTGACCCAAGCCATGCTTCCTGTGGGGTGGAACCTGTGGTGAGTAGCATGGAAGTGAAGAGGCTGGATGAAGCATTGGCGTGGCTAGAACAGCAGAACTATACAATAAGGTGTACCCGACCACCTCCCAAAAACGCCAGACCAATTCACCACCAAGCGAGACCCCTATCCGACATCGCACCACCACCCCAAATCCATCTGGCGTCCCTTATCCATACACCAAGTTCAGGCATCACCGGCCCAGTCCATTTCACACTCCACTCATCATCTCTTGACCGTCAATCTTCAGATATGAGAGAGACTGCTGCAACAGAGGTGGCATCCCGCACCGCACCGACCAATATTACACCCCCCCCCCCGCTGTGGGCAGAGAAGCAGCCTGTTCAGCAGACTCTCGGGTCGAATTTTTCCGGTGTCTAAAAACTACGACAGGACACCAACCATCGTGTAACGGGAGATGACCAATCCCCCTGTCCGAAGGCCACCCCATCCATTTGGCCTATCATACTCCCCCGTGAGCAGTCAGGACATCACACAACAGACAGAACGTCATCACATACAGAGCACACCTGCCCTCAAGGCTGGATACGTCAATTCGTCATTGCGCGCACATCACATACCTACTCGGTTATACTCAGCATAACAGAGACATTCAACATCGACAACAACATCGTTTAGCAGCACCTACTAGTATTGATTAATTCCCGATAGAGACATAAAAATTCCTGCAACAGTTCGTCCTGCACAAGCTGTGGGAGAAATAATATCTCCCGCAAACCTACACCTCCCGCAATAACAACAGACTTGGCATTCACCAGCGTGGAAAACTGGAATACGCCCACTTCACCTATAACATGGCATCATACAGCAGCCCAGGCATCCCGACAACAACATTATCATCAACAGACAACAGCCGACAAATCTCCCACACACACCTTCTTATCCATTTACGGGAGAACTGATCATATGGCTATAAGGAATGCACTGCAGCCATCTACAGTATGCGTTACGGGAGGAACGTTTGTCCAACATTCCTCTCCCCTCACTTTTTCCTGTCGTACGAAACAGCCAAAATCTACATACATCATCTACACGTAATAACAGTCAATATTATCAAGAGAGCAAGATGCCCGCATTGTCGTCAGTCACGAGTAGGATTTTGCTACCGAAAAGTTGAATTCGATAATGGATTGATCAAAGTCACGACAGCATCCGACAGGTCATCTGCACTCTAAAGTAACTCTGTCCCGCCCACGGGCTCGGCCATTACAGAGCGAAATACCCTCAAGGTTCGATAAAGTTGACATTCACGCCACCTCTCCTCCCCCTCCCTCACCTGGCGGCCATAAAAACGTCACAGTCACCACAGCGCAAGTATCATCCACAGATAACCAGCCACGCGTATCAGATTCAAATCACCAACATGTCAGAAAAACAGACACTCATGTTGACTGTATTCACAATCTCCAAACGACGGCATTGTAAATTGTATTAACTGTAGCACCCACTTCCGAGTTGTATTGTAATTTAACCATTATTTAGTGGTATTAATGTGTATGGTCTAGGCTGGGACGGAGCTAGTTCTACCCATTGAGGGGAATGCTTGGCACGCCCTCCCGCTTGGAAAACACAGCTCTCTTGTTGGGATCAGTAAAGTTGATCTACCGCCTGAATAGATCTGTTTTAACAACACATCAAATTACTGACAACTTTACTGTTAAATTTGTGATTAAGAGCACAACTGCTCTACCGTGCTACAAATCATCAGCGCACGGGCCGGTAAAGTGGCATAAAAATCTAACAGTATAATTACAAAGAGAATTTCAAAAATTCTCTTCCCTGCGTTCCAGTCCGTAATCAACACGGGCTGAGAACTACCTATTACAGACATATACAAGACGCATGCTTAAGAGGTCGCGCAAATAAGGGGCATTATATATTAAGGATTCATGATAACATACATATCTTTCCATATCTCGCATCTACAACAGACTACACATCAGCAACAGTATTTTGGCCATTGCCATAAACAGCACATATGTTTCTGATCAACCACGTGCTTTTAGAAGCCACGTGACATTTACTGCTATTTCTAGTAAATTGGATCAAACGCTTTAAACACAAGAGCCGCCCAAAGATGCGACTACCACAGCGTGATGGAGGAGTGAGTCGGGGTGAAAGCCGCTGACGTCACTAGGCTCCCACACACCCCATTGAGCGCTCCAGCCTAAAATTAAAACAGGCACGTTTATAAGCATCCAATCTGAAATACCGCCTCACGCTAATTAAAAGGTGAGGCTCCGCAAAGAAAAAGTAGTACCACGTTTTTGTGTTGATCGTAGGCTGTTAAAAGCGCGAAATTAGGACAAAGTTAACGAGCCATTCCTTCTATAATTAAAAGTACTCCCTTTATACTGGAAGAATTAATCCCTAGACGACTAGAGTAGGAAAAAGAAACTTTCCATATAGGGCTGACAGGATCACCTGTTAAAACTTCCAGGTGTGGTCATCCGCCGCCTATGACGTCACCAAATAGTATAAAAGGAGGAAGAGCGCTCTGAAACTTTGTCTTTCCGTCAAAACGCGACACCAGGGAAGAACAGATAGCATTAGGTTTCTTTCGTGTCGCAAACTAAATTCTGCTGTTTTATTATTAGTTCATTTATTATACTTGGCCTGGAAAGTTAAACACAATGAAGAGATAGGGCATTAGGTTTTGAATAAGGTTCCAGCAGCCAGCTACCATGCGGGAACGAGATGTCACTGCTTGAAGATTTAGCGTTATCGGATTCATCTGAAGAAGAATCGGTACCAGTTCCAAAACGGTTCCCATGCAGCTCGTTATTACCTAGCAGAGAGCCCTGTACCAGAACTTTTACAAGAAAATCCGACCGCACACTTCATGTCAATAAGGATCATTTCCTCCAGTCAGCCGTCTGCGTGATGTGTCAGTATCTCTACACCGTTACTCGCTACGGAGCGACCCATGCGCTCCGTTATCGTCACCGTGTATTAGAAGTGACATTAGTTCCCGGGGAAGAGAATGAGGATCGTGGCGTTTTAGCCACACGTTTCGAATTTCGGTTTCCGGTCAAAGTTCTCTCGACCGAGAAAATAGCCTGCACAAAGACCACTACTCGTAAATATCCCGTTAGTCATCGTCCTCCCGCGGCAACAGTAAACAACGTTCCGACAGCAAGACGTGAAATCCTACACGCAGCTACATCGAGGAGTGCTACGGCGTTACCAGGCACTACATCTACACCGGTCCTGAAGCGGTGTAAGAAGCGAAATTCTCCAGCAGAATCCAGTCCGGTAGCACCCGCATCAATAACCAGCCATCCAACTACAGCCACTACACCCGCACCCATAGTGTCCGAGACAGTTTAAGCCAGTCAGCCGATTTCGGTAGTCATCACGACACCTGCGGGAATGGACATTCCGACTTACCCGCAGTCACCATCTCCGCCAGACGTGACCATAGACGAGGGACCAGGACCGTCGCAGCCTGCGTCGATTAGCATAACTCCAACTCATGTTATCCAGCATCCGCCTTCTAGCCTTTCTGACCCAGCCATCAGAAAGGGAACTATGCCGGAACGACCATATGCAGGAAAGAGACGTATCGCCCACACACAGGACATCCAGCCAGTGCCTAACGTTACCGCAAATCGTCTGTTAAAATATGCTATGTCTCGGAAGATGTCATCTGCCGTATCCGCTCCCCCATCACTGCCTCGGCCTACGATACAGCTCACCACCATCACCACGACAGCCACTGCAGCCACCACGACGACCACAACAGCTACAACATCAACTACATCAGCAACCACTAGCAAGCACCGCTGCCTCACGGACGGATATTTTAGAACCGGCAGTAACTGTGAGAGACATTATAGACGCTCACATTTCACTGTCAGTCGCGGGACACAGACTCAATGGGGAAATTTCGCAGCGGAGGTGTGATCATTTGTGATGCAGCCGAAACATCAGTGGTGCGATTCATGGAAGTGTATTAATTACTACTCTATTTTTGAAATACTTTTCTTCTTATTATATATGTTAGATCAATTGAATCCCGTTCCTTGGATGACTACGGTTATCCGACACAGCCGTGCACTTTGGTTCCCAGCGAAATGACCACTGCGGACTCCAATGTTGTAAGAACGTCGTGGGCGACGTAAAGAATACAACACCCTGCAGTGCAATAATGTCATAATCCCGTCTTGCAGTCTCAGCTACCCTGGGCTGCCTGATAAACTAACTGTTAAGTTATTATTATATTCTATTTTTCTTATTATTTTTCTTCCTGTCTTAGATGTCAGGACGGCTATGGGGTCAGCGAAGCTGCCCGTTGCGGACCCGCTATAACAGGCGGCAAATATATTAAAAATAATAATAAGAGATACGTGATGCATACCCCTTTATTTACCTGGGGTGCACAAGTAATTCGGGAGTAATTGACTAAATACCCCATAAGGGTATGTTACATGGATCTTATATGTATACATATGTATATATTATATTATTGTATTTAAACTTAAATTGTGGTACGTTGGAGCTTGGGTGTTCTCTGCGGAGATAATGATTATCCGCACCCAAAGAGAACATCCATGCGAGCTATTGTTTAGAATCATTTACTAAATAAAGTTACAGCACACACCAAAATATTAAAATAAAAACAAAAAAATGAAAAGGCCTGGAAAAATAATTCCAGGTAAAAAATTGAAAAATAAAAGTATGCCTCCCCTCTCCTCTTTGACACATGTATGTGCTCTGTATCTTGAATACACATCTACTCCTCTCCAGCCACGAGCGTACCCGGGAAGTCTATAATTCCCGCCTAGCATACATTCGTGCGTCGATCCGCCATGCACGATCGTTTGCCACGGATGTCAAACTAGGAGGGGGTGGTGTAGTTCGGATCGACCGGGTGGGTACCGTCCATACTAGCCAAGCTGGGTACGCGCCGCCTGTCCCGGATTCATTCCCTGAACACGACCCCCTGGGTAGAGCCATACGCGTATATGGGCCTATGAGAGAGATCACGTTGTATAAACGACTAAGTTCGTTAAAGCGCATAGTGTGCATGCGCACGCTTAGATGCTATTTTTGATGGAGCGCGTAGTTTACGACCAAGATGGGATGATGCTTTTAGTGTACCGAGATGGTACCCTGTAATCCTTTTTGATTACCTGTTCCCACCGAATCTGGCATTAATCAAGACCAGAATTCGACGGGATTTTTAAATCTGTAAACCATTTCAAAATTGGTTAAGAAATGGCTGAGTTATTCACAGAAAACCCTTCTTGATTATATTCAAAATATTGCCGTGACGTCATAACCACGTGGACGCAGAACTTCTAGAATGTTCTAGAACATTCTACTGCGCTATTATTAGCTACGCACTGATTGGCTGTTGCTCGGCCGATGATTGGTTGGAGCTTTGCGGTTGTGACGTCACGAGTAGTATAAAAGGAGACGCGATCCAGAGATCGAGAGCATCCTCGGCCAGGGGCCGAACAGGTTGGATCTGTACCAGCTACTATTAGTGTGACAGACAATACGCATATTACTTCGCTTTCTGTCGGTTTTTCTCCCATAGCTAGCAGTTACCCAACCCACCGCACTGAAACAATTTTGTAACTCCCTTCTTGCGGGAGCGATTTGGAACTTTCTAATTATTGTTCACGAATATCAAGATCTACTTCGGAACACGAACTTGCGGTGAGGCCTTTACGGCCTGAATATGTGATTCTACAGATGTAGAGACAGCGATGTTCTTTGGTGGATGACTCGCCGGATCTGCCGGCCACGCCAAAGGGTGGTATTTCAACTGTCCCCGCACCGATGTCGTGCAGGTTCTTCTAACTTTCGAGCGCAGCGAGTAAACTTTGCCCGGTGCGTCTTCAGAGCTGACTGACGTACCCAGCACCGTTAAGCTTAGTTTTGTATCTTCATCGGCATCTAACAACTCCCGCTTGTGATCGGGTTGTTGTCAACTTCCATCCATACCATCGGTGTACGGGAACTTTCTTCACAGTAGTAATGCTATTGTATCTCTTACTGACTGCTCGTTAGACATTCTATATTGTGAGTAAAGTCCTGAGATCGATCCGATCCCATCATAGGCAGCTTGCGGGAATCCTGTTTGCGGGAACCAACCTGCGGGACCTTTCCAGCTTCCTGAGAATGCATCAACTCACGTCAACCAAAGAATGACGTATCAATTTCAGTAACACGATAGCCAAACTTAAGAATGGCTACCGCGTATTCAAGTAACTATACTTAACATTTTAATTATTCCGCTAAATGTACTCTTCTAATTATATCGTATCCGTATAAACAGTCCCGATGATTAAAAGGTACCGTAACGGTCTTAGGACCGCTAGTTATAATTTCTGTATATGTTTATAGTTATTCTCATTTTCTGTAAGGTGTTTTCACTAACCGCACCATAGTAGGTTCATTAACCTGTACTAAAATATATAATTCAGATCATTTGATACTGTATTGATTGTTCTGGTTAGTTTATATACTTGTATATATGGCCAGTAGCCATCAGTTCATATGTTTTGTTTAGTTGTAGAAAATATATAGGACTGCAGTGCACGTAGGAAACACTATACAGCAACACTTATATATGCAAAACTTTCTCCCGCCACCAACAATTTTTCACTGAGGTAGCTGTCCATGCTATAACTCTGTTTAGCCCGGCATGCCACCGACTAAAATCCTTTCTATTCAGCTCGATAGGATAGGTTTAATATGATTAGAGACACTTTCTTCGTTAAGAAATCTGTAGTATACTCTTCTCTTCCGGTAGTGTGATGATTTGGTCCCGCACTCCGGCAAGACTCATAACTCTAAGATTGTGTCTCTCTTCATGTTCCACTCAGCCTTGTGGCTTCTTAATTGCTTGGATGTCCCTATCCGCACCATGGCCTGATCCGACCGTGGGAAACTGTTGTGGTTTCCGAGCGGTGATGGCCAAGGTGTCGTGTCACATACATTACCTCCGTGTCTTCGGATGCTTAGTAGTTAGCACTTTTGCCAATGTAGGGAAGCACTGCGAAAACATATCTTAATTATTATTTTATTTGCTGAACAATCCTCCCGCACCGCAGTGCAAAACTGAGCAGCTTGTACATACACTTAACGACCGGTTAAACGGTTAGTTCCATAGGACCCGGTGATGGGCGAGATGCGTAATCCCACCGAATCCCGTAAAGAATGTCTGGGCATGATATTTAGATCTGCCACGCCCTCACGGGAAGGACATTTACGGTGGGTATTTGTCTATCTTATCCCCACCATAGCGATAGATCAGTTGCTAAAAATGCTTTTGTGAAAAGTAACCAGTGTCTTGTGACGTTTTATGTGGTTACGGAGCGAGATGTTCCAATTCCTATCCAGTTCGGGATCTTACTAAGTAACATGTATGAGTGCTGTCTTCAGTATTGATGTCTTGGGGCATCCGTTCTCAATGACAGCCTATCTAACAGCTAGGTAGACACCCGCCATTTGCGGCCTAAAATAGTTCTTGTCACTAAAAACCAAAGATAGTTAAGCAGAGCAGAATGTCCGGATAAATAAAGCGGCAACTACTAATTCAGCATTCTAAGAATTACATAAGACGGTGACATGGGAATCCTTCGGGAATCGTTCGTCCCGTCTTCACGTAAAACAGCACGCAACCCTATAGTCATAATCTCACTAGGTATGGTCTTTTCATTTTCAAGCATTTTGGTTGAAATATTAGAGTAGGCCCATTTTTGCCTACTACTCTTCTCTCGCTTTAAGCAGTGGCGACACCTTCCCGAGACGGAAGCCCGCGTGAGGCACTTGCCTCTCGCAAGGACTCAGCGACGACTGCCCACGCGAGGATAATACTCCTCACCCAAACTAGCACTAGGAGTAGTGCCCGCGTGAGGCACATGATTTTTCGTCCGAGATAATCTTCTTTCCTTTCAGCTTAGAGGTATAAATCTTATATTAAGTTGATTAGTTAAGTCTCGTGTACGGGAGCCTCCCTTGCGAGGGTACCTCTACGGACCTACGAGTCTGTGTGTTACCTCCGGGAGCCCCATGTTTAAAAGTTCATCTGGCTGTCTCTATGTCTTGTATTTTCGTATGCTCATTATTTTATCTAGCATACTCGACAGTCTGTTTTAGGTAAAATTATTGTATAGACTTATTTTAATTAGGTCACCAAAATCAAATCTTGTAAGTCCATAGATCACGAAATTGCTATTGGCAGGCATACTGGTGACACAAACTCTTGGGATGAGACAGTTGTGTTTAATGTTCGCGACAATAGTCGCACGGCCCCACGGGAACGGTTGAGTTCCACCGGCCCTAGGAGCCGGTTTTTGTTACCCGTAGGGCAGCCTCGTACAGGATCCGTCACCCCGAGACCGGATGCTAACCAGCATCATCATTCGCCGTGCACTTGCAGCGCGGCGAGTCGACATGATACACAGGAACGGCCCGACACTACCCCACGAGCTACACACGTTATTGGAATGCATGCACAATAAAGACCGTATCAATCTGATACACCTTAGAAATACATGCTAAATAATTGCTATAGTTATAGAGTAGGGGGTGGGAGTGGTGAGGGGCTGTTGACTGATCCGATTGTTGAGCTTAGCTAAGGTTGTTGATAATTATTTACAAATTACAGGATATTACAAGTCACCTGACTGTCATAGGTGAATCATCGCTACAATCCAGCCACAGAGAACGGCCTGATAGAGTATACCTTCTTTGTTTTCTATTAGAATAATCAAGGAGACGAGTACCAGTTTGCAAAGAGCTAATGTATTGAGTGCCTGATCAATGGAGGATTCCAGTTTCTCAGTCAATCATATGACGTTATGCTCAACAACGCGATGCGTAGGAAGCCATCATAATCAATTAACTCATGAATGACGTCGATAGGTTCGTCACGAATACTTAATTGTTGATGGACTAAGAGTTGTTGTACGAAATGTATGTCTTTACTATTTAATAAATATATGCTGTTGAATATTTGAAACTAATTTGACTGGTTTCTGTTGCCAGCAACATCGCCCAGTCAAATTAGTTCAAAACTTCAACAACTAACATGTAACACAGAATCCTACGTTCAAGCTATCCATGTAACACGCCAATAACAAATTTTGCCAATTTGTAAACGGCGTAGGCCTATATATCAATTTGTTATCGGTGCAAGCATTTATTAACGGTGCAGACCTATATGACAATTTGTTATCAGCGTGCCCGTTTGTAAACGGCGCATGACCCATATGTAAATTTGTTACCAGCATGCCCGTTTGTACACAGTACATGGCCCATATGCCAATATCAACCGTGCCCCAACAGGAAATGAGCATAGATGTAAACGAATTGTGATTTCCCACTGCTACATTTGTAGATCAATGATTAATTTTCAGTCACTGTGGTAGTTTATTTGATATGTCTTATTTAAAGGAACAGCGTCTATCAAACAAGGTGGTGCTCATTCATTGCATCGTTGTATGTCATGCGTGGTCAATCGCTGCGTGAGGTGTGACATACACATTGTTTGAATGAAATGTTATTTTAACGTGTGCGGAAATAAGTCCTGTTAAATTTTCAAAAATAATTTCTTGCTGTGCAAATGGATATTTTCTTTGAGAAGATTTAAAATTTAATAAATGAGAGCATTATTTAAAGTGTTTATGGAATTCTATTCAGTATTAGTCACTTCATTTGATCATTGCGTTATTAGACTTCTCATTAATCACTTTGATCCTTAAGTACAGACAGACATTATGTGTAATCACAAAACAATGGATTAATCAGCAGCTTCAATCGGTTCAATTGTCCCGCATTCTTCTTTTTCTTATGCATGCAGAATTGTTGACCAGCCGACTGAAGAACGAGTGAATGAACGAACAGACGGACTGACAGTCGAATAAATACTGTACGGGCAGACGTGTCTGAACACCTGAATAGATCGCTGAAATGATGAGTTAATGAATGCATGGATGTGTTGATTATTGGTGCTGTTTTGATATCGGCACATGGGAAGTGTGCCGATTACTAAAGGGTATGTTGATAATAAATTGGGTTATGGTCCTGCACCGACTACAAATGGGCGCGTTGACAATCAATTTGTATATGGGTCATGTGCCATTTACAAATGGTCGCACCGATAACACATTGAAATACGTCAGCGGAATTTACAAATGATCCTGGACCATTTACAAATGGGCAATTTGGTTATTGGGTCGCTTCATTTATGCAGATGAGATGTTGACAAAATGTGTATTAAATTTTAAAATCACGCATACTATTCAGAATTTACCACTTTCGTGACGGGCCTGCATCATATTGATTCTTCCGTCAGATACCAAGTGACGTCTGTGATTATGAATTCAGAGACGTTAGTGGCAGATAGGATGCATCAATTGCTGCCAAACCTTCGCATAGTGAGCACTGTATGCGTACTCAATGCGTGGTCAACAAAGCCACCTCGACACATAATACAACACCAGTGCCCAGTATTCCCAAGGTTGATGGTACTTGGAGAAAGGCCGAGGAAGAAGTAACAAATAAATACGCCTTTACAAATCTACTACGACCATCCACCATCACAATTTATTCTGCGCTTGCTGTTTACATGCCACATTCAGACCAGTATGTCTGAAGATAAAACCGTTAAAATTATATACTTCTAGAGCCTTAAATTGTGAACCTCAATGAAATGCAACGGAATAAATAATAGCACATATACTGATGTCATTCTGGATATATTCACATACTTGTTTTTGAATTGGGGAGACTTATCCATAACACCTTCACAAGTAAAAGAAATATATTGATTTATACAGGTTGAAATCATCATGTGTTTAGATTTATCTTGCTTGATTACATTAAGGCACACAATTTAATCGTCTAAAAGATGCAATTTTACCATTTCTCTTTTCAATCATTCTGATGTTATTTTAGACATGTAAGATGCCTACTTTATGATGCCCCTTCTTATAGGAAGGCCGTATTCTGACTAACCAATGTACTAACCACTGGATGGATGAATATCTTGACCGATCCGCCGAAACTCTAACCAACTGACATACCAGCAGACTGATCGACTGACCAACCGACTGACGGACTGACTAACTGACTGATATCCGACTGACTGGCCTACTGATGGACTGACTAACTGGCAGACCGACGATAGACGTACAGGTCGACGAACTGGCCAACTGAATGAACACATCACCGAATGATTGACCGAATGAACCCATGAAGGAATGAATCAATAAATGAATGAATGAGGGTTTGATTGAAAGAATGCCTTAAGTGCTAACAGCGACACAATTTTACCCATGTGTATCATTTAGCCAATTATACAATGAATGAAGGAATGCTATATTAAGTTTCAATGAAGGTAACCCAAATGAGTTTAATCCTTGAGACAAATCATATTCTACAAATCGGAAGCATGGACCCAGCTAAATGCAAGGATGCCCTTCTTCACCACCAGCTCTCTAACTGATGCTCGCGCAGCAAGAAAGTCACACTGATCTATTACGCCACATTATTAATTTTATGTTACAGAATTGATTGAAGTGAAGAACAGAACCGTGCAAGAGTCATATATTGGGTTTCTGTTGACATTTATATAATGACAATGACATACACGTCAATGTAGTGCGATTCTAGCCTTTAATCAGTTATTATCCTTGGAACGAGAAAGAGACACACGCACTATTCTCGGTGCGTGGCTCAGTGCGTGTTGGTTTGATTTTCTAAATTCTTCATGAATGGTTTCCCAGAAGTACAGGTTTCATGAGGTGATTAAGGAACAAGCGAACGGTGGCTGCGTTTAGAAGTTAGACGTTTCGGATTCTCTCCTTACTCAGACCTATAGCATCAAACCCATGCCTTGGCCATTAGATATGATTGCACACGTATACATGGCAATCTTTCTTGAGAACTATATCTTTTCACTCACATGAGCGCCAGAAGCCAGAAGCAGCATAGCCACATGCATTTGGAAGTATTTGATCCTCTGCGTCTTCAATCCTCAACATATGCCAGGTGGTGGTGGGGGGTGGTGGAGGTGGTTGCTAAGGTTGATGCATTGTGTGCCACTCTGTCTGTCTTAACAGTCTCCTGGCCATGACCTGTCCTTAAGCTAAGCGCCGATTATTAACCCTAGTGTGGCTATATGTCAGCCACGGCGTATTAGACTCCAGGAACACGCTCACAGACAAATTCTCATCTCATGAGCAATGCACCTGATAACTGATATCTGAATGCATTATGTGGAAAACAATGCAAAGAATAATCAGAATTCACATCCTTATTCGTGTGTTAGTTAAATCTGATTAGCTCTCTATTAGATCAAATATGGCGGGTGTTGGTGACGTGACTCAGGATAATCGAAAGAGGAGTGCTCCAATCGATCAATCAAGTATCTGACGTCACAATCACAATGAAGTATACCTGTCACAAAATGTATGTCAGAAATCTGTACGAATTGCATGTTTTTGCAGAATTTACAACTTAATAGCATTCTCAAGAGCACCAAGTAAAATTAGTTAAAAAATATTCAACAACTTACATCTATGTTTATCTTGACAGTTAAATACTCGTAATGAAGGTTTCAAAGTTTTAAATCAATCGCAACAAACGAAAAACATGTGCGGGGCTTAGTTAGAATTGGGTGGGGCATAGTTAGAAATGGATTCATATATCATTCCATGATAACCTAGACTAAATTATCATTAAGGTATTCGTTCCTAATCACTTTCTTTTACGTTTATTCAGATATTTCTGATGGGATGCCCGTTGAATTCAAAGCTGGCATAGTTGCTTGTGAAATCACGCGTATGCCTCTCACCTTATTACGGTGCGAGACGGTACATGTACAACTTTGTTGTCGACGTTTGGCGGTTTTCCTGTTGCCATCAAACAAACACTTGTGATGCAACAAGTGATCTTTCAAATTCTGCTTAGTCTTCTGTTTGGCCTCCTGCACACTATTTGAATACATTTCATAAGCGTCTGAAATGATAAGTCTTAATTCCGTGTAACTCTTTGCAATCCATTTACACCATCCGACATCATATATGTAGGTAACCTCCAGCCACACTTTATTCTGCTTAATATAAAACCCCACCCATGATATGTGGGATAGGATCCTGTTAATGGGCGATGCCCTTCTCTTAATGCATTAAGAACGTGGGGAGGGGCTGGGCATGGGAGCAGACACATAAGTATATTTATATTGTTACGACACTCAGAGAGTCTGCTTGAAGGCAGAATAAATAATAATAGAAGTGTGAATGAATAAAATGTGATGAAGAAATTCACAGTAGCATGTAATATACACATGGCACTCACAACTCGTGCTAGTTCTTCACATTTCTACCACAGCTCGGCATGGCCCGAAGCTCATTCCAATGAAAAAGTGTGACTGCTTCTTCCAGATAATGACATGCATTGATAGTTGGTAATGAAATCTAAAAATGTATCTCCCTGGGCGAATTATGCATTGAAATTTCAATGATAAGATATTAAACTGCTACCCGAGACAGCTTCAAGTCAGCTGAATTTTTTATTTATATTTATGTTTAGCATTTAGACATTCCTGTGGCCCTAGAATTTGAAGTAATGAACCTACAATGCTGAATACAATAAACCGCCCACAATGTAGGAACGATTCTATTGAATATTTTGAAGCTAATAAAACTGGAAGCTGTTGCTGCCTATTGTCAAATTAGCATTAACATATTTAACAGTTTACCTATATAACTACATGGAAATTGAGATTCTGGGAATATGGGGTTCAATGTGTTAATTCCGTCCTCATGTTTAAACATTTTATGGGTAGCTTGTTATGGTAAATTCAAAATGGATACATGGTTTTTCCCTTCCAACAGATCACATGACAGGAGATGTTTCACCAACATACTATTTAATGGTTAATCTAGATTTGCGTCATCCATCAAATCAAATATAATCTTAACATTGGCCTTCAGCTTTCAGAAGTAAATCTCAATTCGTGCCATGCCTTCAAGAAGATTCTTGACATACATCAGAGATTTCTAGAGACTGGGCTTAAATGTCACATCCTTAAAGCCTCCACTTTATTAATAGAATTACATGATATGTAATTAATTGTACGTAAAATTCCCCACCAAGACCACCGGTCTTAAGCAACCACGCGTCCGAAAATATATTTGTCATAAGAAATAAGTTGTGTTGAGCGACGACCGTTACTTTCGTGACCACATTCTGCTGACCCATACACTGTCTGATCTAATCAAGGTAGCCATGATAATGGACTGTATAGCATAAGATATCAAATACTCTGTATATGTTCACAAGTATCATTTCTTGGTCTTCAGTTGTACAATTCTCAAGACCGCTGCCGAAGCCGTGTTGCCCTTTTTAAGTGCTAAATGGTTAACACACGTTGCCCGCCCATCCATCTGTTGCCCACACCCACCACCCACACACACTCCACACACCCCACACACCACCACCCAGCCAATTCACCTCAAACACCGCCACAATACCTTGGAATTGACCACTATAGAGAACTGAGGAATCCAGCTTTATCTATGCCCACTCATCTTTAGCTAAGCTCCCTCCCCACTTCGCCCATATTGCGATCGATCCCTGAACTCCCTGACTATCAATTTTCGGTAAAACTATACAGGTAAGCTGTTGAATATTTTGAAACTAATTTGTCTGGGTGCTGGTGCTGCATATGACATTTCCAATAGCTTGTTTATTACATGGTAAAGACATACAATTCAATACTTAGTTCGTCATCAATTAAGCGTTCGTGACGAAATTATCTATGTTATTAATGACTGATGATTTGATTATGACGCCATCCTACACGCCCCGTAATTGATTATGACGTCATATGATTGATGAATAAACTGGAATTGTCCGTTATGTATCTCCATCCAAATAACGGTAAATCAAGTTACCTCTGTGTTTTATCTTGTTATCCCTTGGAGATGATTTGCCGTCGGGCATTTTCTATGTAATTCAATTTCTGCGGCCCTTATCAACAGAAGTACCACAATTCTAGCATTACTGCATGGACACTGATCGCTAATTCATTTCTACAGACTTGTATAATATGGCATTTATACATTGTCGCATCTCATGAGCGTCAGAGCCTCGCTTAAGCATCGCTTTCGTATGGATATTAAGATCTGGGTAGCTATAATGCTATGACAGCTATCTTATTACTGAATCCTTAGTCTACGTTATTCAATTTCCCTTTTTGTGCTCAACGTTTTCCCACTTGCAATAGGCGTTTTCGTATGTAATACTATACATTAGTGATGGTGGTCTGTGTGACTTACATCTTATAGCTGTCAAGTCTCTCCACGCATGCTACCAAATCTTGATGCGCATACACAGTTGCGCCCACGCATCGTAAGCGCGAGTGTGTCAGAGCGCGCGTTGCTGAACCTTTAATTGACTCTTCATCATTTGAGTACACAATGCAGACTAGTCTCGCTAATAAACATGTTTTAATTTCCTTGAGTATGATGGGGTGGGGTGGGGTGGTGTGGTGGGCGTGTGGGATAAAAGATGCCATGCAATTCCTAAGTATGGGAATTGAGAGCAATCTCACAGCATCATAGCCAAATATGCAAAATATGCACGGGTAAGTGGGAGAATAGATTCGGATAGTGTTCCTATAGACAACTTGTTACCATGACATGGAGATTCTGATAATTCATGGCTCAAAGTGTTGAAATCTACTCAAACATTAGTACAAATTTACCTATAAATTGACGGGTCGTGGCTATAAATGGACAGGCCATGGCTATAAATGTGCCGGTCATTGCTAGACATAGGAGGGTTATGGCTATAAATGGTCAGCTTATGGCAATAATTGGGCGGGTCATGGCTATAATTGGGAGGATTATGGCAATAAATATGCGGGTCATAGCTATGGATAGGATATGGCTATAAATGGGCGGGTCGTGGCTATAAATGGACAGATTATGGCTATATATGGGCGGGTCATGGCTATACATGGATATGGCATGGCTATTAATGGGCGGGTTGTGACTATGACTGGGATGGTCATGGCTATGAATGGGTGGGTCATGATTAGAAATGCATTCCCCTATTACTTAAAAAATGAATGGAAGCCAAAACCTTTACACCAGCTATAAATATATTGATCTGAAATTGATTGCCATTGGACGATCATTTTTCGTTTAGTCGTTAAATGAGGCTTTACAACAACGCACGTTTCCAAAAGCCTTTATTAATACCTTGACATAACCCAGGAAATTCGTTTTTTCTTCCACTACCAAAATCTAGAATAAATTCTCCTCCGGACTCATGATTATAAATGGACATGTGCCTTAGTAGCGTCATTCATACCTCTTTAAATAACACGAAAGAAGCTAAATAATTCACTCAGTTATACAGTTAAACATGTATATAATGGATACCTAATGTCGGGAACAATAGATGGATCATGGCGTCACATACGAAGAGTGTCAAAATGCATCTCCTCCTTAGCTTCTTGACAGATTTCAACTAAATTTGCCTGGAAGGATCCTATGGTGGTAGACTCTAGAAATTCTATTCAGAATTTTGATTGGTACATTTTTTGGGTGAAAATCTTAGATTTTGTAAAAAATGTACTGGAAAGTGTCGGAGCGTATCTCCTCCTTAACTTCCTGAGAGATTTCAGCCAAATTTGTCTCGAAGGATCCTATGGAGGTAGGCTCTGGAGCCTCTATCCAAATTTTTGATTGGTCAATTTTTTTGGTTAAAATATTTGATTTTGTAAAAATTTTTCTGGAAATGTCAAAACGTATCTCCTCCTTAGCTTCTTGATAGATTTTAGCTAAATTTGTGTGGAATAATTCTACAGTGGTATGCTCTAGAATTTTTATTCAAAGTTTTGACTGGTAAATTTTTTGGGGTGAAAAATTTAAGATTTTGTAAAAAAAATGTACCGGAAAGTGTCACATGTCTCCTCCTTAGCTTCTTGACAGAATTCAACTAAATTTGCCTGGAAGGATCCTATAGTGGTGGGCTTTAGATCTCATGTTTACAATTTTGATTGGTCAATCTTTGGGGTGAAAATCTTAGTTTTGTAAAAAAAACCTTGCCAGAAATTGTCAAAATGCATCTCCTCCTTAGCTTCTTGACAGATTTCAACCAAATTTGCCTTTACGGATTCTATAGAGGTAGGCACTAGAACTACTATTCAGATTTTTGCGTGAACATCTTAGATTTACTGTAAGTTGTCGAACCACATCTCCTCGTTAGCCACTTGATGGATTTCAACGAAATTCGGCTAGAAGGACCATATGGTTGTAGCTTCTAGAACATCTATTCAGAATTTTGGTTTGTCAAATTTTGGTGGGTCAAATTGTCATGGTAGATTTACTAAGATCTTGTTTCGAAGATTATTCCGTATTAAAACATAGAATCTATCTGTCATCCTGTAGAAGATTCACGGAATATAATTTCATGAGATATGAAATACCCAGTATTTCAAATGCTAATGTTGCAGGTGAGCGACAGGCCGTTAGGCCTCTTGTTTTGATGCTTATGTCAGCTATCAAATGACATGTTTGATTATGAAAAAAGAGACTTTAATGACAGATGTGATGCATCTATTGCTGTTAGACCTTCTCATCGTGAACACTGTATGCGTAATCCATAATTTGACTAGGAAACACGTGCCCAATCCTCCTAAGTTTGATGGGAAAATTTCCCAGGAAGATGCAATAAATAAATCACCCTCTACAAATCTACTGCAGCTATCCACTATCACAATCTATTCTGCGTTCGCTGACAGGAATTCTTGAAGATAAAACCGTCCAAGTAAAATTGTATGATTCTAGAGCCTTAAATTATGAACCTCCGTGATTGATTGATTAATTGATTGCTTGCTTGCTTGCTTGCTTGCTTGCTTGCTTGCTTGCTTGCTTGCTTGCTTGCTTGATTGATTGATTGATTAATTGATTAATCGACTGAACGACTGACCAACCAACCGACTGACCTACCGACTGACCAACTGACCGACGACAGCCTGCCAGATTGACCGGCTGGCCGAACGAACAACAGACTGACTAACTAGCTGAATAAACGAATGAACTAATGAATGAATGAACGAAGAAATTAATGAATGAATGAATGAATGAATGAATGAATGAATGAATTAACTGCTAACTGTGACAAAGAAGTAACCAAGTGGATATCTTAGCTAAGGATACAGTGAATGAATTCATATTAAATTTTAATGGAGGAAACGCAAATCAGTTAAATTCTCGAGGCAATTGTATTGTATAAATGGGGTGATGTAAAGCACACTTGAAATGAAAAAAGTGACACATTTTCTAAAAATAAACTCTAACGACATCTATTGCGAAATGATGTTTATATAAGCTTCATGCACAGATGACCTTCTTCACCACCAGCTCTTTGGCTGATGCTCGCACAGCAAGAAAGTTACACTGATCTATCTGCTGATGATGATGAAGCGTGTGGTAGTAGTAGGGATAGTAGTAGGGGTAGTAGTGGTCGTAGTCGTCGTCATTATCATCTTCTATCCACTACTTCTTACATGGTTGTGTCTCATCAACACAATTACTCTGTGATTATGAAGCATTAAGGTGGTCAGGAAATGTTCTATTAATTACACACACCATAAACAAATACACACAGATCTGTCGACAGTACATAATCGTATTAGTTAATCTGAGTTTGCCCCACCCCCACACCTTATAAGTATTCCCCTTATCACAGAGGACAAGTTTTGACAGATTAATTTAGCCGATTTCCATTAGAATGTGTAGAAATCACATGACAGATATCTATTGTCAAAAGATAGCATGGCGAGGTCGTATTCTGTATGGCAAATTTGTGTGCTGAGGTAATCGCTAGTGAGCAGGCCAAATGATATCCCGATTCCTTGATATTCTTCAGCAACACCATTGGTTCTATGCAATATTTCGATTATGTAAAGGAATACACAATGCTGACCACTAACATTTTTGTCATTCTCCGTTGCAACTCGCACCGAAAATAATTAATAGCTATTTTCTGAGGGAGCGTAGTAGAATCTGTAGCGGTTCATCTGCCGAATTCTGACTCAAACTGTTTCAATAATGAGAAAAATAGTTACATTTTTGTCTTTAATGAATACTTCACACACCATGGCGAGTTTCGCACCTTTGTTGCCCATCAGGTAGAGGCAGGATTCGAACCCACGACCTTTGGTGTATGGGATGGTTGATAGATCGTAGCACAATTATGCAACTCCTGAACGAGTGGTGATTTCCATGACCAGATTTAGTTGAATTGAGATTCTGGACACTCAGCGATAGAGCAACAGGTTGTATGTTCAGTAATAACTGTGGAATTATGAAATTGACCATTTTCCAATGTACGTTAAGCCTAGGACATCAGCAGAATGCCAAATTTCCGGACTTAATCTATATCGTGTGTGTTTATCACGTATGGCTGAATAGGCGAACACGAAGATTAAGTGCTTGTTCTTGGCAATGAAGTGAAGAATGAATGGTACTTTAGTCACTTCTGATTGTCATACTAAAGTGACGTCTGGCAGTGGCATCTTCCATTTCCAGCACTAACAATGCAATTAGCGAAGGTAGTTGAGAGACATGTCATTTGGGGGCGGGGGAGTGGGGTGGGGGTTGTGATTGTGGTTTATGGGATCGATGGCCATACTCGCGCGATGGCTTTTCACTCGACAGACCACGCCATCGTGATCATTATTTACATAATGTGATTCCAGTAATTGAAACATCTCGGGTCTCGTGCAAAAGATGTTCAGACGGTTCACAAGTCATCTTATAACTGGCATATTTTGACCTAGCCAGTTCTGTTCACTACGAGGCAGCAGATAATGAATTCACATAAAGTGACAATCACTGCACTTGTAACTTGCGATGCCGATATCATACTGGCGAGGTCTCTGATGAAAAGCCAAGCAAAAACATTTGGATTATCAAACGATAACGCATTAAACACCATGTGTTATTTTCGGTGTGTTTAGCTGGATAATTAACATCGACCAGTGTGACTGTTCCTTTGTGACATAGCTAATTTAAACAACCATAGAAACTCAAAATGTGAATGCAAACTCTCGTAATACTGTGTTATTTCAACTAATTTATTCGATTATATTGCCCACTATTGTGTTAGAAATAGTGTTCATTTAAGAAAGGTGTTTGTCATACCTCCTTACTTATTTGTTATTACACATACACGCTGCTTGTTTAAGTTTCCCGTAATGACTCTAACGACACATGGTTAGGACCGCGCTCTGGCATGTTCGGTGGACAACTAAACTACCGACGGAGCATTCGTTTCTGTTGTAGTTGGTTTATGAATGATCCAGCATGCTACAGTGTTGATGCAAGATGTTGCTAACTTTGACAACAACATCTTGTTTCAGAACAGGCAATATGCTGTTTTCCTACAAGGTCCCACAGCCATTCCGATGCAGGCGTTTAAGGTAATTGTATCTTGTCTTTTGTTGAAATCTTCTTCATATTTTCATGTTCAAATATTTATTCGCTGACATGATTCTACAATAATTCCTTTGGGGCTTGAATAATTCATTTTCCTTCAGAAGAAATAATTGATTCATAATATGTATGGGTCAAACTAAGTCGGCAATGCATAAGTTTAACGATAAACGGCGGCTTCAGGATTAGCAATGTTCCAAATTGAACTATTTGGATTTTATTATTGTCAGTACCTGACTAATCCTACTATCACAAATTTAACTGGCGACAAATAAAAACCATCGCGAAGCCACTTCTCCTATTAGATGCTACTGAAAATGGGTTTAAAGAATACTGAGTAAGGAAGAGTACCTCAAATACCATGCCATTCACTGGCTAATACAAATTTGATATCCACCTCTGGGTATACATCATAACTGCCGGATATGAAACTATCATTCACAGTCAACCATGTCTTAAGTAGCACTGGAATTTGAGAACAGAAGAGAGACATGTTTGAACCTTGTATTTAGCAGATGTTTTATGAAAACCAATTTGACTCTACCGCCTAAGTCGCTTAGTGGCGCGTAAGTGACTATGCTGGAGCATAGATAGGTGATGAGTAAAGAGAGGTGGTTGATGCATGTACTGACCAAAGAATACTTTTATGTGACACAGCCCTGTTAACCCTGGCTATTGGCCCGGTACTGGGTCAATACCAGGCCAATGCGACCTGGTGTTGACGCAGTGCCGGCACAGTTACATGCGTTATCAGGAAAAATGGCGATGCCTGGGTGGTGGTATCACAAACACCTACTTTATAGAACCACAATCTTTAGACTCCAAGATGAGGGATCAATAGCTTAATTTGGGAAATGCGGTGTTTAGAATGATATGTGGTGTGTGTGTGTGTGTGTGCCGTGCATGCATGCGTGCTTGCATGCTATGCCTGTGCGCATATGTTGGCGCGCGCGCGTGTGTGTGTGTGTGTGTGTGTGTGTGTGTGTGTGTGTTTGAGCGTGTGCTTGCCGGCGGGTGTGCGTGCGTGCGTGCGTGCGTGTGTGTATGTGCGCGCGTACATGTATGCGTGTGTGCCCATTGTTAATAATGTGTGTCCATTTTGAATAATGAGTGTACCTACTATGGAAAATAAGGGTTTCCATAGGGACTATTCAGAATGTCCATAGTGAAAATAGTGTGCTAGAAACCTAAAATTGTGTTAGCCAATATCAAATTAAGTACAACACAGTATTTGGCAAAACGGATGGCATAGAAAAGCATACTTGGACATGAATAATGGAAATATAATATTTCACTTCAAACTATTGTTTGTTTGCAAAAAAGATTTGCTAAAAGATTGTGCTGATTAGGCAATACACACTGATAACGTATTGACCCGGTATTCAGCCTATATTGGCCCATTAACTAGCATTATAAGGGTACATCCATTACGATGCTAAATATATTCTACTGCTATCACTGTTAAATTCGCCTGAAAAGATTCAAAAGCATGTCATTTTGATTGAGTTGAAATTGAGATACTGGAATTTCATGGGCCAATAAATCAACAGTAAGTCCCACTCGTACACTGTGTTTGATGGGTGAGACATGTTTTATAGGACATCGTCGAAAATGTAGCTGCCAGAAAGTAAAACTTTGTTTAGTAGATATATGTTTCATTAATCACGAGCAATAACACTAATATCAACCAAATAAAAGTTATACCTTCCTTACAACAGTACAAAAACGACAAATAGCGAAATTATTTCTTAAAAGAAATACCATTATATCCACTTCACCTTTCAAGAGTATCCATCTATCATCTGACGTCATACGATGTCGTAATCAACTAATCGGCGTGTATAATGACGTCATAATCGTAACGTCATAAATGATTATATTTGGTCCGTCTTTACCTCTTAATAGTCCGACACGGTGTACGAATTGTATGTTTTCTACTATTTAATAAACAGCGCCCAGTCGAATTAGTTTCAAAATATTCAACGGCTTACCTGTATAGTTTTCTGGAAATTGATAGTAAGGGATTTCAGAGATCGGTCGATCCCAATCAGACTTGGGTCAAAGTGCAGGGTATTGCATTTAAATGCAAATGCAAATGTTTGTAAATGATTCAAATGCAAATACAAGTGCAAATGTAGCCTAGTGCCATTGCATTTAAATGCAAATGCAAATGTTTGCAACTTATTCAAATGCAAGTGCAATTTACAAATGCAAGTGGCACACGTCTGGTACTGAAATTCTGAGTATGCATCTGCCATCTATGTATCTGCTGGTAGTGACTATTTTTGTAAAACTTTTTGCGGAGCAACAGAAAACAATTTTTGAAATTTTACCACTGGAATAACTGTCTCGCTTATTGAACCAGCCATTCCAGTGTACAATTGTCAAAAATAGTCTTCTCTTTATCTGCACATGGAACTTTACTATGAAAACATAATACTCATTTCACCATTAACACTTTTAACCCTCGAATTTCTTAAAAATAATTTCAATTTTCTCAAGGAAAATGTCTATTTCCAGACGAAGAAGACAATTTTTTTAAATTTACCACTGGAATAACTGGCTCGGTTATCGAGCTGGTCATTCCAGTGGTAAATTAAAAAAAATATTCTTCTCTTGGTCTGCAAATGGACATTTCTCGAGACCACTGCAGACGTCGTTTTGGCTGATATGAGGTTTAAGGGGTAACCATTAAGGCATTGAATTTTCAGATTCCTAAATATTATGTTGACTATTTTGAAGGGTAATTTCATTGATATCCATTGCACTCTATAGAAGCAACATGTGTCAGTCAAACTACTTTCAAATTATTTATCAAATAATATGTTCAATATTTTGAAAGAAATTTGATTGATAGTTGCTACTGCGCCTATGGCAGCAACAGGTTTCAGTCAAAATACATTCAACATGGTATTCTCGTATGCAATATCTGTATGAATTTAACACATTTTCTGTTGAATATTTTGAAGACAATTTGACTGGCAACTGTGGGGCAAAGTTTCCAGTCAAATTTATTTCAAAATGTTCATCAGCTTATTCAAGACCTGCACTAAGGTTCTGGCACTTCTAGATTAAAATGTTTAAATGTTAACTTTGTCTGAGTTCATCTTAGTCACACATGGCTGAGTATGAGCTTATAGTCAGACTCAATTACAGGAGCTTCTAATCACAATGGCGAACAGCTGAATTATCAGCATCTATTATTTATTGATCTTGGTAAATGTCTATTTGCATTCCAAGAAAATAATCTTTGAAATTGTACAACTGGAATGACTGACTCGATTACCAAGCCGGCCATTTCAGTCATAAATTTTCAAAAATTGTTTTATCTTATAATGCAAATGGACATTCAAAAGGCCAATCTTGACAACTAATGGATTAAGAGATTTCTGAATGAATGGAGTTAACAACAGGGTGCTCTATTCATAGATTGGGCAACCAGAGATATATTACTAGGCTCACACTAATTACTTTGAAAGGATCTTGACAAAGAATATAAAGAGTACTGGTTGAGTAGATTGTACAGTAGTCAAAAGTGCTCAAGTGACCACCTGTGTTTCGGGGCTAAAAGATTGCGGTTCTTTAACACAGATGAGCATATGAATATTATTAATTTTCCTGAAAATCAACGTATTAATTAAAGCAACAACAACGATTAGTCCAATTATTTCATTACCCTTTTGGTGCCCAAACCGGCCAAAACCCGCCTTTGTCGTGGTCCTTGCAAATGCCCATTTGCAGGCCAAGAGAAGACAATCACTGAGCCAATTATTTCAGTGGTCTTGTATGAATGTGTTAAAGGGTCAACACATTGGATAAGAGAATGGAGGCACCCATTCCTTACTTTTTATATGGTGATCATATTTGTTATGCACTAGAGATACGTTGCTGTAGCTTTATCTCAGAAACAAATTAACTAACATGTGTTGGCTTAACTGCTATACGTCAAACTAATTTCAAAATATACACGATTTTGCATATTTAGTTATATTGCTGGCTGAGAGCGACATGCTAAGAAATTCATAGTGAAATGGGTTAATAAATCACAGAGAATTATTTTTCTAATTTCTAGCAACAGAAATACCATTTTTATGATTTAACAAATAACTTGGTTGAATTTTTTGAAATTAATTTGACTGGGTGATGTGGCTATTTACAACAGCAGCAAGTTTCAATCAATTTCGAAAGAAATGCAAAATGAGAAAAGTAGTGCTTTTGAAAAAATTAAAATGCATTTGGAAGCTCAAATGCCAATGCAACACTTTTCATACAAATGCAAATGCAAATGCAAATACATAAGATTCAAATGCAAGTGCAAATGCATCAGAAATGTCATAATTGCATTTAAATGCAAATGCAAGTGCAAATGCATTCACATGTAAATGCAAATGCATTTGCACTTGTATCCAAGCCCAATCCCACCACGATCGAGGTGTGGGTGGAGCTTAGCTAGAGGTGCGCGGGTCATAACTAAAATGGGAAAGGTTCATTATCTGATGTTTGTGTCTGACTGGCATATTTTGAGTGTGACGTCAGTAGACCAGTAACTAAATGTTTACACTATGTCATTTTAAATGTACCTTTGGGCATTTCGTAATACGTTCCAGATAAGTAACTCAAATCTTTCGTAGATGTGCTGATACTGTTTTCGCATAATAAAAATAATATAACTCTGTAACAAATTACTGTAGTAAACTATTCTTTTTATTATTAAATGTTAACAATAATAAGTATACAACTATCGTAATTCGTACATAAATATACACGATTTAAGTTTCTTCTTATGTATGCAAAATGGCAGTCGTCGACGTACCAAGTATTCCACATTCTCTATTAAAATAGAAATTTGTAAAATCTACTTTTAAATTACAAAGTCAAAATAAGTACAATTACACATTATTACAAGAAACATATCAAGCTCGATTTTCCCATTATGATGATATTTAAACACAACCATTGCTTTATTTAGTATTTAGTTTTTAAAGTGTGATTCTCAAAATGTCCATTTGGAAACTAAGAGACAGTTAATTTAGATATACTCTCACTGGAATGCCTGTCTCGCTAATCCTATTAAACCCGACACTCTAGTTATGTGGAAGTTGGATTACAGGAGCAGCCCACAACTCACAGCTAAGTTACTATTACTATACTATTACTATACTAATGCTAAGAATTCTATAACACATGACTCAATGACTGTATTATTGACCAATCTCTATCATTATGGGCTTAAGAACAGGATATATTGCTAACCAGGAGTGACCGAAGCGTGCGTGCGTGCGTGCGTGCGTGCGTGCGTGCGTGCGTGCGTGCGTGAGTGCGTGCGTGCGTGCGTGCGTGCGTGCGTGCGTGCGTGCATGCGTGCGTGCGTGCGTGAGTGCGTCCGTGCGTGCGTGCGTGCGACCGAGCGTGCGTGCAGGGATTCTAAGCCAATGAGGGGTCCATTTCAAGCTAGGCCCATTCAATTTCGAATTAAATTCCACCCACTTTGTTTGAATCGATGTATATACATTAAACCCTGCATTCCTATAAAGTAACTATACAGATAAGCTGTTTAACATTTTGAAACTAGATTCAGAATGGGGCATGTATCTGCCTATGGCAGACCCAGTTTTCAATCAAATTTGTTTCAAAGTATTCAGCAGTGTTTAGTACACTGTAAATCTTCCAATACATACACTCTTACATTAGTGACGGATTTTTTGCTATTTTAATGATGGGGCTATCAGTCATTATGCTTGTGACGTCAGCTAACTAATGACCTAATTGTTTATAACATCACATACTTGAGTGACATATCGGATCCGTCCATTAAGCGACCAATCACATGATCTACGACTATGTGTGTTTATTTGCCATATAGCTTTGCAGAGATGAGAGAATGGACCTTTCTATTTATCCATCCAAGATATGACGTCATAATTAACTACATGACGTGTAGGATGACGTCGTAATCAATTACAACATGAATGACTCGATTTAGTCCGGCTTAAACGCTTAACCGTATGACACGTCGCTTTGCTATTTAATTAATAAACATGCTGGCGAATATTTTGAAACTAATTTGACTGGGCTCTATTGCTGCCATTAGGCGGCAATAGCACCCAGTCAATTTAGGTTCAAAATATTCAACAGCTTATCTGTATAGTTTTCTGGAAATTGATAGTCAGCGAATTCAGGGATCGATCGATCCCAACACGTGTGAGGTGTGGGTGGAGCTTAGCTAGAGAGGGGCGGGCATAGCTAAAACGGGAAAGATCTTATGTCGGAAATTCTGTGGCAACTGAAATTTGATTGGATGAACATGTTGGTTGCTGATTAATAACCACTAACGCTGTAAACGTTATACAAATTCTTCCCTAACCATTGGCTTAAAAGCAGTGTATAAAGGAAGTGTGATGCGTCCTCAAAATGTACAGTGGTCAATCTAATATATGATGTGAGCATGGTGGTTATGTGCAGTTTAAGAATTTTGCTAAACCTATGATGAACCATGTAGAAAATGGACCTTTCCACTTTATCCATCCATCATATGATGTCATAATCGTCATAATCAACTACGTGACGTGTAGGATCACGTCATAATCATCGCGTCATAAACGACTCGATTTACTCAGTCTATAACGCTTAATAGTCTGACATGTTGTACGAAGTGTATGTATTTATCATTTAATAAACATTCTGTTCAATATTTTGAAATTAATTTGACGAGGTGTGGGTGGAGCTTAGATAGAGATAGGCGGGGCATAGCTTAAACTGGAATGGTCTATTATTATTATTATTATTATTATTATTATTATTCACAATGTTATCCCTGGCTTTCCGCTATGTTGAGTCTTCTTCTGTATCACTGCTATAGTGTTATAGTGCTTGTTTGCTAATTCAATATGGTGTAATTTTAGCGATGCCACTATTAGCGAAGAACATAGTTTGAACATTGCCATAAATTTGCCGTACCAATAAGTTGTATTAAATATATTTAAATTGCGATATCAATTGAAAGCGGGGGTTTTCTTCAGTAGAAAATGGTTCAAATAGAATAATGCCACAGCCAATTAATTGTTCATATTTACCTGCACAAGTAGATGCTGTGCCCTATGACAGCATCTAGATTTTTTAATTTTCTGGGGAAGATCCCCTCCCGGACCAGTTAAACATAAACGGCGTTGAAATGGGAGCGCGTTAAACACATGTCTTATACCTGCATCATTCATAAACACGCTCTACCTCTGCGTAATAAATACGCAAGTTCGGATGAAAAAGGCAAACCCTATGATCCAGAAACACTGGCTTCTAAAATTTCTTTTATAATTTATTAAGTATTAGCTTGAGAATTCTGAAACAATTTTGTTTCAAAATATTCAACAGGTTACTCGAAATTGAGACTCCGTGAATTCGTGGTTCACATGTTGGATCCAAAGCCAGGTGCACAATATAGACATGTCTGTATGTATCAATCATAATTCAATAAAGAAATTAATATCATGATGTATTAGTGAATCCTGGAAAACATGTCTACAGTGGCTCACTTATGGCCGTGAGCCAGCAATGTGGTCACAGCAGAGGATCTATCAGGTTATGTGCCGTGGGAATTAAAGATTACATTATGTGCTCTTCACCCCAGACAATGAACCATTCCAGTTCATCCATCCATCATATGACGTCATAATCAACTGCGTGGCGTGTAGGATGACGTCATAATCATTACGTCATGAATGACTCGATTTTGTCCGTCTTAAGCGCCCTTCTTAAGCGCTTGGGCGCTTAATAGTCTATCGGGTTGTATGAATTGTGTGTCCTTTCTATTTAATAAACATGCCGTTGAATATTTTGAAACTAATTTGACTGGACGCTGTAGCTGCCAAGTTAAAGTTCACATTATTACACTGTATAGGCAGCAACAACACCCTGTCAAATTAGTTTCAAAATCCTCAGCAGCTTACCTGTATAGTTTTCTGGAAACTGATAGTCATGGAGTTCAAGGATCGATCAATCCGAACACAGGCGAAGTGTGGGTAGCTAGAGATAGGCGGGGCATATCTAAAACTGAAAATGCCCATCCTCAAGACAGCTTTGTGCTCGATATAGACATGGCTACTCGCTTTGAACACAGTCATGTTTGTCATGTTTTACATTTTAGGAAGCAGTCATCAGAACTGTCAAAGCACATTTGTACATGTATCAAACTTTGCTAAAAGAAATATGTGATAGTAAGCTCTCAAACAGGTTCACAATCAACGTTGTTTGGTAAATATCTTGCTATGCGGAATCCGAGGGTACTATGTCCCGGGTGAGCGTTAGGCCATTTGTTTTATCCTAGATATGATACGATATGATATGATATTTATTTGAATTTTTGCCTGCTTAGGCAAATCATCATAAATATTGCGAGACAATCAATACAACTTACAGTAATTAAAGGTGCATGCTCGCGCCAGAATGCTTGAGAATAGAATTGTTGAGATTGTGTGCTTTTGGGGGCTTGGATTGTGTACCTCGATGTAGTGGGGCGGGGTGAGTCATGGCGCATGATGATTTCATTCCATATAAATAAATTTCGTAAGGTTAGTTGTGAATTTGAATGGGAGATTCGTGCCTCTAATTCAATTTGGCAGCTTAAAGAAATTATATTTGATTATATAGACTTGAAACTGTTGCTGTATCTGGCAACAACAGGTTCCATGTTTGGATTCAAAATATTGAGCACGTTTCCTGTTCAGTTACACTGAAATTGCTGCTCTGTGAATTCAGGATTCAAGGACATACGAAAATGACTTTGCCAAGATGCCTAAGCAACATATGAGTAGATAGATAGATATCTTTCAGCAAATGGAGTATAAAAGGTTGACGCCTGCAAAGAGATAGCCCGTATAACCCACAACCAGCACCCCAAATCTGTGCAAATAATTAATTAAATTATCTAACTAATATGTGTAATCATTATCAACATCATTAAGCATCATTATTAATATTTTTAATTATTTATACTCTCTTTCTTACATCAGCATAAACTATTACGAGGAAAATATACATATAAATGTGGGTAAGCATTACATTTCTAGAAAAAATAGTGTAGCAATTTACACAACCTGTTTGTTCGATATCGCCAATACTACTACACCACAAATCATGCCCTAGAGCTTAGCGCTCCAAAAGCAGGACCAGCGAAACGGGCAATCGTGTGTAAGGAACGAATGAATGGAGGCATCCTGTTTCAGATATACCGCGCCCATCTTTTACTAAGCTCCAGCTACACTTCGCCAGTGTTGGAATCGATCGATCCCTGAACTCCTTGACTATCAATTTCCAGAAAGCTATACAGCTAATCGGTTGAATATTTTGAAACTAATTTGACTGGGTGGTGTTGGTGCCATAGGCAGCAACACCACCCAGTCAAATTATTTTCAAAAAATGCAACATCATGTTTATTAAGTAGTAAAGACATACAATTCGTACACCAACAACGCTTAGTCCGTCATCAATTAAGCGTTCGTGACGAATTTAGTCACGCCATTCATGACGTCATTGATTATGACGTCATTCTCCACGGCACGTAATCGATTATGACGTCATATGATTGATGGATAAACTGGAATCCTACATTGCTGGACACTAAATCCAGCGCACTAACTAGAGGGATCCATTTTTAGCTAAACTCTGCCATGCATCCTTTCATGTGCTGGAGTAGATTTGAAGCGTTGCAAACTGAATTCCTAGAATCAAAATCTCAAGGTAACTACACAGGTAAACCGTTGATGATTCTGAAATTAATTTGACAGGGGATTGTTGCTGCCTATGGCAGCATAAGCTCACAGTCAAATTAGTGTTAAAATCAAATTAGTGTCAAAAGAATGTTTATAGGCCTACATTAATCAAATATATACAATTCCTACACGTTAGTGACAGACCTTCCGATGCTCATGATGCCATTTAGATTGCGACGTCAGCCAACATGTGAAATATTTGATTCTGATGCCCCTATGGAACAGATACTGCTTAAACATGCAAGTAAATAATAAATTTGATAAATAAGTACATTAAAACCTGACACCGCATTATTGTGTATCCTAGAGATAGACAATACTAGCATGTTGCTCATGTCCGATGATTCTGCAACGATTAAGCAGCTTTACCAGGTGTTTTATAATACCTGTACTCGATATTTAATTTAATTTGCTGTAAAAGGTCGTAGAGCTCAACGTTAAGCTGTTAGAATGTGTATTAATCACATATGGAGGCGAGAAAACACTCAAATCGGACATAAATACGTGATAAGACGCATTTAGATCAGAGCTCTCTGTTGTGAAAACATCTCTGCTAACAATCTGGTTGCAGCCTAACCCACCAGAGAAGCATTCTTTTAACTAGTTCCTGAACTAAGACATTTTGCTATGCCAATAAGACTTTATGAAGACTGTCAAGACATTCCTGGATGCAGCTTAAGTTTGTTATGTTCATGCCGAGTTAGTGAATAATCTATTCAGGGTGATACAACCATCCGAACACAGGTTAGTCGGTTCTGGGCCATTACCCTGCTGTATTGAACGCGCAAGGGTCCAGTACCGTTGAAGTAAGCTGTATTATCGGGAGACCTTATTGTTTTTTTACAGGCTATCACACAAGTTTCATAAAGACCTAACGAAGCACATTTAAGGATGCAAGTTTCTGGAGAATCAACAATGTTAGTCGACTAGTATATCGCCTGTGAATCCTCGTAGTGTCTCTGCCAGAGTAACATGGTCACCAGAACATTTATCCAGTAGATTTAGATGAAAATGGTTAGAGTGAAACTTATTCCCTGATAACTTAGCTTACTGGGCCGATAATGGGCCGATATCGGCCTGATACTGAAATTATCGGTACGGTATCGGCCCAGCATCAACCCAGTAAGCTAAGTTATCTGGGTTGCTGGCTAAATTAAGGAGGCATTTATATCACCAGTCTGAAGATCAATACGAAACATTGTTTGTGAGTGGTATTGGGTTCCGTCCTCAATTTCCAAATCACAAACTTGCAGGCCTATATTTAAAACAAGAATTGCAAATATGGTACAATACATCACACCAATTTTGCGTTACATAACACAATACTATTCACCATTATAGTTAATATCTAGTATTAGAATATACAAGAAATTACGTACTACCAAAGGTCGTTGTAAAACGTTATCACTATTTTATTGAGTAAAAACACACACGATCAGGATTGTACATTTACAGTAGTTATAATCGACCTATACGTAGCACACAGGGGTTCCTATTTAGCACCAGATGAAGGATTTGTAATGAAAGGACAGACAACCAACATTATATATAATATATAATACAAATTTGTGGGTTTAAAATCAGATTCATTTGATGCCGTGAATTCGACGTTTCACATATGACCATGATAATACAGGTTACTGGGGGAAATACGACCCGTTATTGGCCTAGTACGAACCCGGAAACATGCATTATCAGGGGAGTTATGCTATCTAGCGTTCTAGATGATGGTAAAATATTATTTTGAACATCTTGAACATACCGTAACTGGTAGAGAGTTGACAACTTCCCGATAGATTAGTTTCAAAGTATTCTACATCGTACATGCAAATCCTCTCTGGACACCTCAGAAGTGATATGCATATACCGCAGCTTAAGAATGGATCTTTCAAGGTTATCCATCAATCATATGACGTCATAGTCAACTACGTGACGGGTACGGTGAGGTCATAATCAATGACGTCATGAATGACGTAGATAAGTTTGTCACGAACGCTTAATTGATGACGGACTAAGCTTTGTTGTACGAATTGTATGTCTTTACTATTTAATAAACATTCAGTTGAATATTTTGAAACCAATTTGATTGGTACATAGGCAGCAACATCACCCAGTTAAATTAGTTTCAAAATTTTCAACACCTTACCCGTATATTTTTCTGGAAATTGATTGTCAGGGGGTTCAGCGATCGATCGCTCCCAACACTGGTGAAGTGTGGATGGAGCTTCGCTAGAGATGGGCAGAGCATTGTTAAGCTGCTTTCCGCCATTACTTCAATTGAGAAACCCGTTTCTAGGTATGCCCGCCCATTTCTAAAAAAAATCCTCCCACTTTCTATATGTGTTTGAAAGGGTTAATTTACTTTGAACCCTGACTTCTTAGATTTCCAATTTAAAGGTAATTTTACAGGTAAGCTGTTACATATATTGAAACTAAGTTGACTAGTAACTGTTGTCGCAAATGGCTGTAACAGATCCCAATCAAATGAGTTTCAATTTTTTAAAAGGGTGTTTACTATGTTGTAAATTCTGCAACGAATACATTACATACACGTTCCAGGCGGACTTTTCAAATTTTGGACGGACTTGCATCATTTTGATTGTAACGCCAAACAACAATTGATGTATTTCAGTTATAATATCAGACACTTGGGTCACAGATCGGATCCCTCTATTGGTGTCCCAAGCACTTGCCAGCAAGACGAAATGTACATATCAACTGCTGACAGACTCCTATTATTAACATTGGCATATTTCCATTCGTTATAGTGACTATTTGCTCTGTATTTCAATGGTTGGGCATATGCGGAATCAATTATGTTGGACAATTTACACGTTTTCTTGTAAACAGGTGTCCAGAACTCGGCTGTCATGGTTTAAAATGATGCATGCTCCAGGCTCATGATGGGCACCAGACTGACATTGTCCAAAATGCAGGTTGGTACTTCACAATCTAACCCTATAATAGTGTGAAGAGTGGAATGCTCCTTATATTTGATTTGATTATTTGATGTATGTCTAAATAATATCCGTAACATTACTTAGTTGGCTAGGAAATACTTATATGACGAATAGACCAACGCCATATTTAGAAAAATGTTTGTACAACCGAGTAAACAAGTTATAATTACAAAGTCATCTATGTACAACCTTAGAAACATATTAATTAATGTTTACATTGTATTTTATTTCTTAATTACAATTAAACATGTCTATAAGCCTAATGGCCAACTTTAGCGCCAAACATGTGGTAGTTCATCGAGACATGTGGACATACAACCTTAGAGTTTGAATGCAGAGTTTCGAATTTTTCGTAGATTCTTGTTTCAGGGTATTGACAATTAGTAGTATACATAATCTAATTTCCATTAATCTCGATTTCCATCGCGAATCTCGTAAATCAAACCTAAAATGTGACGGTTCTGTTCGTTTTGGAAATTTCGCTGAACATGTCGGTATCCTTGAAATCGGGATGTCGTCAGTCGATGTTTTTCCTTTGGCTTGAGGGTTATGTTCACCTCCTGATGTTAATAGACCTTTCCACTTTATCGATCCATCATACGACGTCATAATTAACTACGCGCCGTGTTGAATGACATCATAATCAATGACGTCATAACTGCCGTAGATAGGTACATCACGAACGCATATTTGAAGACGGACTATGCGTTGTTGTACGAATTATATGTCTTTACTACTTAACAACTATTCTGTTGAATATTTTGAAACTAATTTGACTGGGCGCTGTTGCTGCCATAGGCAGCAAAGCACCCAGTCAAATTAGTTTCAAAATATTTAACAGCTTATCTGTAAAGTTTTCTGGAAATTAATAGTCAGTGAGATCAGGGATCGATCGATTCCAACACGAGCTAGGTGTGGGTGGCGCTTAGCTATGTGTGGGCGGGGCTTAGCATAAACTGGAAAGGTCCATTATGACATCATCATGTTTCTATATAACGACGTTTTAGATACTAGCGGAAGACTCATGTGATGCCAGTCATTACATCACAAAATATAGGTGGTTTATCAATAAAATTCATCTTTGTGGTCAAATGACGTTGCTTGTGACCACCTGCCTAAAGGAACCACCATTATTTTGGTCGCTAAAGCAAAGGTCGGCCATAGATAGGTTTAACAAGTATGTAGATATTAAGAAAAGCAATGTTTAAAGATTAGTTCTTACCAAATATCCTTAATGAAGGAAAACTAAACAAACGTTTCCCAGATTATCAATGTATTCACTAAAACTGCGAGCACAAATCAGCCTATGCAATAGTGTTGAAGGATGCCCATTGACATGCCAAGAGAAGACAAACTTTGATCATTTAGTACGGGAATGATTTGCTTGACAACCGAGCCAGTTATCCCAGTAGCAAAATCTAAACATAGTCTTCTTCTGGCATGCAAATGGAAAGTCAATAAGCACATATTTTGATCTACTAGACCAAATTTACACATATAAGGACTACCCATCTAACTAAGTGAATATATATCGATGTTTAAGACGGGAATGTTATACACTCGTCTGCTTTAAAAGAATAGCTTACGACAACGTCGATTTCCAACTGAATTTACAATTGAATGATATTACAAGATTATTTATTCAGCAGTTACTTTCTCAACCTGTTCCATGTGTCAGTCATTTCTTGTCTCAAATATTGGATTTAGGTTCACTTTCAATGCATGTTAGTGAGTCGGTATTTGCCCAGTACCAGACCAGTAGCCTTCGTTATCGGGAATTGAGAGTGAATCAGTGTTAGCTATGCCCCGCCCATATTTAGCTAAGCTCCACCCATACTGCGCCCGTGTTGTGGTCGATCGATCACTGAAAACCGTGACTAACCAATTTCCAGAGACCTCTACATGTAAGCTGCTGAATATTTTGAAATAATTTGACTACGTGTTGTTGCTGCCTATGGAAGCAACAGCGGCCAGCCAAATTAGTTTCAAAGTATTTAACAGCATGTTT